>VDFB02360271.1:24081-39767 GCA_007258455.2 Sequoia sempervirens
TGATTTCATGATCTATTAATTCTTTTACTTATCTATGTTGTATGCATTGGAATAATTGGATGGTATTTATTAAAATAATTTAAGAAGAGACTGATTCACCCCCCTCTTAGTATCTTGGATATTCAACAATTGGTATCAGAGCTTGGTTCCTCTGGAAAAGCCTAACAACTTGAGGGAGATCCTAAATATGGAAGAAATGAATGATAAAGAAGAGCTCTAGACTACTCTTGAGGATCTTGACAAAGTTGAAAGAGAAAACAAATATTTGAAAGAGAATCTTGAACATGCAAATGAATGAGTTTGAAAATTTAAAGAGAAACTGAAAATGTTCAAAGAAAGGCATAGGGAAGTAACTAACCAGTTGAAGCAAACTAATGAGGAAATTACCCATTTGAAAGTGCAAGTAGAGGAGAAGAAAAGAATTGAAGAATGTTTGAAAAAATTGGTACAAAGAAAGTATGATGAGTGTACCAAGCTTGAACAAGAAGTGGTGAACCTAGAAATGGATCCAGAGAAGGAAAAAATCTATGAAAACAATTTCAAATCTAGTTCATACATGCTTGATGAATTGATCCAAGGATAGAAACTAAGCAAAGACAAAGGTGGCTTGGGAATGGAAGGAGGTCAAAACTCTAAGGACAACCAGAAGACTCAGAATAAAGGAAAGTAGAAAGGAAATTCAAGGAACTTTGCTAGGAGACCACCTATGAGACAACCTAATGCACAAAGCTATTCATCCTTTAATGGAATTTTTTTCATGCAACAAAATGTAAGAGTAGGATGAATCAATTTCCTAGTTCCTTCTCTGGTCAACATTTTGCATGCAAAAGAATTGGACATAGGAAAAGTGAATGCACAACCTTGATGATGAATCATTTTAATGGAGGATGAGTGAATCAATCCTTTAATGGCTACTATTATACTTGTAACAAGTATGGACATAAAGATAATTAGTGTAGAACAAGAGTCAATGTAAGTCAATCTAATTAGATAAATATTTTCTACTATAACTGAAAAAATGACATATCTCAAGAGTTTACAAAAGCAAGAAGGGTAAGGAGACCAATCTGGTAGAAAATAATGAACCTACAAAGAAGGTTGAGAAAGATGAGATTAAGCAAGAAATGAATAATATTTTGAGGAAGAAAGAAGAGAATGAGATGAAAAATGTGTCTATGCCCTCATTTAGTACAAAAAAATCCTCTAAGAATTAGACCTAGCAAGGTCTAAGGGGGAGCTTTAATAGAAAATAATGTGAACCCCCTTGTTGTTCAGTGTGTCAATCTTTGGCACGAAGACATGTTGTGAGAAATGATAAGCTAGAGGTTATGCAAGAGGAACCTCAAGAAAATAAGGAAGGAAATAACAAAGGTGATTTGAGATAAAATAGAGAAATATGGCATGCTTAAAGTTGATGAAGATGTTGCTCCTAAAAATGCTAAGGAAGATACTCCTCTTGATATAGGTGATGTAGGTATTTCTGAAGACATTGATGTTGAAAATGATGTCGGTGGTGAAAATAATCCTCTAGAAATTGAGAAGCAAAATTAAGGTGAATTTGAGCCTAAAAAAAATGATGATGCTCCTCTAGAGCACAATGAAGGTGAAAAAGGAAATGATGGAAAAGGTAATATTGAAGAAGGAAAAGGCGGTGAAGAAGAAGAAAAAGATAAAAATGGAAAAGATGGAAATGATGAAGAAGACAATAGGGATAAAGATAAAGATGAAAATGAAGAAAATAAAGAAGAAGAAGAAGAAGAGGAAGTGGAAGAAGAAAAGAAGGAAGAAGAGAATGAAAAGGGAGAGGAAGAAAAGAAAAATGGGGAATCTATCAGGAAAAATGAAGAAAGTCAAAAGCAGATTGTAAAATCTCTTAAGCATCCCGAAGAATCATCCTCTAAAAATGATGTACTAAAAGGCTTTCTATCCAAGTAGATCAGATTTCAGCCAACAATTCCTTAGGAGATTCTACAACTTCCTATGAATGAAGTGTTTGTAGATGTGGAGAATATGTCTTTGGTGCATAAAGTGGTGTTAGGAGATGCATTGCAAGCATCTGGAAGGAAGGAGATTCTTGAAACTCATAAGAACGGAACAAAAATCATAGAATATACTCTTAAGGCATTGCAGGAGGTCACACCTGGTGCATCTATTGATGCATCCATTGCTCCTATTGAAAATTTGAGATTGTTGTTGTATTATTTTAAGGAGTATACCTTTGATCTTGGAGAAAAGACAAAACAAGAAGTTGAGGAGAAATTGGCAGAGAAAGGCTACTGGCATTGCATGACAAGTGTGCTCTAGCACACTCAAATGTTGAAAAGAACCTAAAAGCTGTGAAGATCTGTGAATCAGAAGAAAATGTTGTTATTTCTTATTGCTTGAAGTGGTTAGATGCAACCCAAAACATTAAGGTTGTTATGGATTCCATTGAGTCCCAGTTGACTATTGTCTCTGATACTTACAATATATCCAAAGACAAAGACATATCAACTTGGAGCACCATCACTGCACATAAAGATAAATTATTTATTTTAAAAAAGTAGAAGGAAGAAATTATCATAAAATTTGATTAGCTAAGTGACATTATGAGAGTGGAATACACTCCAATTGTCAAGGCCTTAGCAGGCACAAAAAAACTTGAGAAGATTAATTTCACTCCTGATACTTTAGATGGTGCAAAAGAAACTCTGGAAGAGTTGGAATCCCTGAACAAGATGTTGATTGCTACAAAGGATAGTTGGGAGAATGGTAACTCAATATGGGAAGGTATTTTTTAGGAGCTTCAAGGCTTACCATCCTTTGGTTGATGCATGTTTCTTTTCTTTCTTTTTTCTCATATTTCAATTTTTGGGACACCCTTTGTCCTTGATGTCAAAGGGGGAGTGAAGAAGGTGAAGGAGAAGTGTTGTAAATAAGAGTTTGGAAGTTTTTGCAAGGTTTTTTTTGAAATTTTGGTACATGTTTCCATCAATGACAAAGGAGGAGATTATTGGAAAAATAAACAGCATATCATTTTGTTGTTTCATGTTGTTATTGATGTCACCATGATATATGAGTTGCAACTGCAACATCAAGTCTAAATTTGTTCTGGTATTCTGGTCTGGTATTTGAACTAGTATAATGTTTATATCCTTTGGTATTTTTCTTACATCCTTTGGTATCTTGGCCCACAATTGTATGCTAGTGATTACTATTGCTTGCAGTTTTTGAAAATGGTGCATGGATGTTGTAAGCATGTACATTCAAGATCTCACATATTTAGATGCTCATATGGTGTATCGACATTATTTTGTTGATTGCAATTTTGTTATTAGGTTTATCTTTGGATGACCTAATGGATGATTTGTGTAATGGTGAATTAATTTTTGTTATGTAGATATATGTACGACCTATCGTAGGTCCATGCAAATATGATGTAGCATGTTGGGTGTTTGAATTGATTCTAGGAAGATTTTATGAAAGCTTGTAGCTGATAATTGGTATTCTTGATGAATAAGAAGTGCATCTAATTAGGATGACCTAATTGATGCTTGTGGAGAGATTAGATATATATATTGGACAATTTTTGAAGACTGAACAAGAGATGATTGTATTGTGAATGTGAATGTGAAGAAGAGTGAATATGAAAAAGTGTGTTAAGTTAGTTTACCGAGCTTCATTGGAATTAAATCATCACTCACTAGGTGCACTTTATCAGTTCATTTTTTGGCTGTAAGACATTTTTTCATTGTAATTCTATAGGCAGCGAGCCTTTGTATTTGGATAGTGAGTCCTAGCATTGAGCCACCCCATTTTGTAATATCTTATAACTAGTTATACTATATTATGAGCTAACACTTGTTGGAAAAACAAGGACACACAACTGAGAGGGAGGGTGAATTAGTTGTAATAGAAACTAAAAATATTCTTATTAATCTTAACTTAATCTCAGATCTAATGAATAAGCAATTAACCATAAAAAATCAACACATCAGAGAGAAAGAACACAAAGATTTTTGTGTGGAAACCCTATTGGGGAAAAACCATGGTGGTTGTTAGTCCACAAGATTATACTCTACTAGAAGTATAAAAGAAATAATAAGGTGAATGCACATGCATTTAGGCACATTTCCTAGAGCTCATTGCTCAATTACAAAAGAGGACTCACTATCCAACAATAGGGTTTGGATTAAAACCATCCAAGTTTTTGAATTGAGAAAATAGGTTCTTCACAATCCATATTACAGTTCCAATTAAGCTTAACACTTTTTCACACTTCGCACATTCTTCTTCACACTTTGCTTAGTAATTTAATGATATTCACACATACACACATAGGAGTACATGAAGCATCATCTTCAACAATGAACTAATTGCCCTTATATATCCACTACATGAATTTTCAACACCACTTCATCGACCAAAGAAATAAAATATATTTGCAATGTCAGCCCAAATTTACAAATAAATTTTAGTGTGTATCCACCAAGGTTGGCCATAACATAGTGGAAACCCAAATTAATATCTCCAACACAAGAATACTTTAATTAATTACACCTCGAAGATCCACAACATGCTACCAACAACATGTCGGCTAGGAACAAGAAAAACCGAAAATGCGCACAAAGATATTCAACCATGAACTCTCGAAATAATGTGGATATACCAAAAAGATAGAGAATGATCTAGAGACACCACATAACACCAAGAAACAATAGAGAAGCATCTGCAACAACTAAGAAAATAAAAATTACACAAACTTCATTTAGGAACATTGATAAAGACCAACAACACAGTGTTAGACCACAACATACTCAAAACTTCACGCAGACCTTTGAAACTTCTGGTAGATGATCTAGAAACATTCAACATTAAACCCTTAGATCCACATCAACTAATCTTCAATGTACAGAACACAATGCCTTCTTGATTTGCACAGTTCCACTAGGAACACAAAAATACTTTCTTTCAGAATTTCTCAATATCCTCGACATAGATAGTCTTTAATGCATGAAATGCTAATAGTGTTGACATCAATGACAACCACATATTGGAAACCATATCCACAACATCCAAAAATATCCCCCTTTGGCATTGATGGCAACAAAAGATGTGAAAAATACCATGAACCCAACAGACTGACTTCTTTTGTACTTCTCCTCTTAACTGAACTTCTCTCCACAATAATTTTTCACAATGCACTTCTCCCCCTTTGAAATCAATGGCAAAGGTAAACATGAAATTTCCAAACACACACTCTAAACCACATATCTACACATCTAACTACTCCCCCTAAGTAGCAGCCACATAAACATCAATCCAGATTAGAATATAGCAATGGAGCACTTAGATTGATGCAAATAAATGCATCTTTAGTTCTTATCAAGAGGGGTGATTAACCCTAGCATCCCTCTAAGATACTCAAAAGTATCCTTCAACAACATGGCTTAGAAAATATATCTGCAATATATTCTTTGGTAGGCATATATTCTAGTTTGACTTCTTTCTCATTCACCTTTTCCCTGAAGAAATGAAACTTAATTGAAATATGTTTAGTCTTAGAGTGTAGTACCAGATTCCTTGAGATGTTTATTGCACTTGAATTGTCATAGTATATGGTAATAGGCTCTTCATATATCACTATGATATCTCTCAACATTTGTTTCATCCATATCACTTGAGTGCAATTATTTGCAACAACAATGTATTTTGTTTCACAAGTGGATAGAGAAATTGAATTCTACTTTTTGCTCAACCAAGATAGGAAGAAATCGCCACCACTAGTACTTTTCATGTCATCTACATCACCAACCCAATCCGCATTAGTGTATGCACACAAAGTGAGATCATCATCCTTTGGATACCAAAGTCCAAAGTCAGTTGTTCCTTTAAGATATCTGAAAAATTCTTTTCACAACAGTCACATGTGATTCCTTTGGATCAACTTGAAATCTAGCAACCATCTTTCTCAGTCTTTTATTATAGCACCAATATGCCTTGCTCTTAGTAGAGTAACCTAGGAAAATCCCCTCATCACTTCTAGCATCAAATTTTCCTATATCATCATCTCTCTTGATATAACACCTACTTCCAAAGATCTTAAAATACTTAATAGTAGGCTTGTGACCAAACCATAACTCATAAGGGGTCTTACTAGAATTTCCATTCACATTTACTTGGTTCAAGGTATACACAATAGTACTTACCACTTCACTCTAGTACATCTAAGACACATTTCCTTCCATCATCATGGTTCTGGTAGCATCCAGAATTGTTCTATTCTTTCTCTTTGTAACTCCACTATGCTAAGGGGTTTAGGGAGCAGATAGTTGTCTTTTAATTCCATGTTCTTCACAATAAGAGTTGAATTCCTTAGAAATGAACTCACCACTTTTGTTATATCTTAGGCACTTGATTTTTAGACCTTTCTCATTTTTTGCCATAGCCTTGAAGCATTTGAATTTCTCTAGAGCTTCACATTTTTCTCTTAAAAAGGAAACCCAAATAATTCTAGAGTAATATTCAATAACCAGCATAAAATACCTTTCTCCATAAATTCTTATAACTCTTGAAGGACCACAAAGGTCAGTATGTAGTAGTTCCAATAAATTATTTAAATGAAAATTTTTTGTTCTAGAAAGAGACTCTAGTTTGTTTACCCATTTGACACTCCTTGTAGATTACATTAGTAGGCTTCACTAATCTAGGTAGATCTCTTGCTACTTGAGCATAACTTATCTTGATAATTTTGTCAAAATTTACATGAAAAAATATCCTATGCCACAACCAAATTTCATCTATTTGAGCAATCAAACAACTTCCACTAGTAGTATTCAAGTGAAAAATGTTACCTTATGTTTGTTTGCCTATTGCAATCATGTTTCTGGAACTTCCACATATCTTGCATCTTTTTTCTTTGAATTGTAGATCATATCCCTTGTAAACCATTTGTCCAACACTCAACAGATTGTGCTTCAGACCTTGAACATAGAGGAAATCACTAGTGTTTTCCTTACCACCAAGGTAAATGGATCATCTTCTGTGAATCACACCAACATTTTTATCTCCAAATCTTACAACTCCACCATCATACTGTTCTAGACTCATAAATTTTATTTTGTCACTAGTCATGTGATGTGAGCATCCCCTATCAATGACCCACTCATCTTTTTCTTCAACTTGAGCTACAAGAGCTTTTTCATCTTTAGTAGATTTAGTATCCATAGGATTATTTTCAATGGTAGCAATGAAAGCCCAATCATCTTCTTTTCCATTATCTTTATCATATTCTTCATCATTCACTGCTTCTACAACAAAGTAGCATCTCTTTGTGAATCTAGACTTCTTAGGTTTAGATCTAGTAACTCTTTCAGGACATCTTGATGCAAAATGACCTATTTTATTGCATGAAAAACATTTAATAGGTAATACATCTTCATACTTACCTTTTCCTCTCCCTTCTTGCTTTGAAATCAACACTTCTATTTCTTCTACTTCTCTTTCTTTATCTTTGAGTTGTTTTAGTTCTTCATCATACTTGGATACCTTCCCATAACTCTCTCCTAGACTATATCTTGGTTTGTTGCTTCCAGACATAGTATCATTAAATGTAGATTCAGTCTTCAGTGTGGATTCACCAAAATCACTTATCTCAGAAGTAGCAAGTTTACCAATCAATGTATCTCTTGTCAACTTGTTTACTAATCTAAACTCTTTAATAGCATGAACTTTCATTTTTTAGGAGGGAGGAAAGGATCTGAGTACTTTAGCCACAATTTCATCCTCACCCATAGAACCACTGACACATGTTATACCCATCACTATCTCATTTACTATCTACATCAAAGAGGTGATATTTTCATATTCACCCATCTTCAAATTCTCATACTTTCCTTTCAAGCTTTGTAGTTTATACATCTTCACCTGTGCATCTACTTCATACAAAGTTTCTAGTTTTTTCCACATTTCATGAGTTGTATTCAAACCTACCACATTAGCCATCTCCAAATCTATCAAGGAACTCACCAAAGCTTCAATAGCCTTGATATTGCTTTCAACATCTTTGATCTCATCAGCAGTAGAGTGACCATTCTAAGGAATGACATATTGAATTTTAGTAATCTTCCAGATAGCATCACCAAAACACATTAAGTGACATTGCATCCTAACCTTCCATAGTGAATAGTTAGAGCCATCAAATTTAGGACTGTCCTTCTTGAATGTTGTTTCCATCTTGGATCACCTCAAGCTATTAGACTTTCTTCAGAGGAACTTGCTTTGATACCAATTTTTTTCAAAACAAGGACACACAACTAAGAGGGGGGTGAATCAATTGTAACAAAAACTAAAAAAATTATTATTAATCTTAACTTAATATGAGATTTGATGAATAAGAAAAATTTAACCATAAACAATCAACACATTAGAGAGACAAAGAACACAAATATTTTTGCGTGGAAACCCTATTGGGGAAAAACCACGGTGGATGTTAGTCCAAAAGATTATACTCTACTAGAAGTATAAAAGAAATGATAAGGGGAATGCACATGCATTCAGGCACACTACCTAGAGCTCACTGCTCAATAACAAAAGAGGACTCAGTATCCAACAATAGGGTTTAGATTAAAACCATCCAAGATTTGTGAACTAAGAAAATAGCTTCTTCACAAGCCTGATTACAGGTCCAATTAAGCTCAAAAATTCTTCACACCCTACTTGGAAATCGAATGATATTCACACATACACACATAGGATCACACGAAGCATCATCTTCAACAATGATCTAATCTCCCTTATATATCTGCTACATGAATTTTCATCACCACTTTTTTGGCCAAAGAAATAAAATATATTTGCAATGTTGGCCCAAATTTATAAATAAACTTTTAATGTGTATCCACCAAAGTCAGCCATAACATTGTGGAGACCCAAATTAATATCTTCAATACAAGATACTTTAATTAATTACACCTTGAAGATCCACAACACACTACCAACAACATGTCGGCCAAGAACAAGAAAAATTGAACATGTGCACAAAGATATTCAACCATGAACTCTCAGAATAATGTGGACGTACCACAAAGAGAGAGAATAATCTAGAGACACCACATAACACTAAGAAATAATAGAGAAGCATCCGCAACAATTGAGAAAACAATAATGACACAAAATTCATTCAGGAACACTGATAGAGACCAACAACACACTGTCAAACCACAACATACTCAAAACTTCACGCAGTCCTTTGAAACTTCTAGTAGAAGATCTAGAAACATTCAACATTAAACCCTTAGATCCACACCAGCTAATCTTTAATGTATAGAACACAATGCCTTCTTGATCTACATAGTTCCACTGGGAACACAAAAATACTTTCTTTTACAATTTTCTCAATATCCTTGACATATACAGTCTTCAATGCACCAAATGCTAATAGTGTTGACATTAATGACAACCACATATCAGTAGCCATATCCACAAAATCCAACAACACTCATTGTGGTTTTTGCCATTTTGAGTTTTCCACATAAAAATCTTGGTTTTTATGTGTTTTGTGATTTAATGCTTTGTTAATGCTTTTACTTATCTATGATGTTGTATGCATTGGAATAACTGGATGGTATTTGTTCAAAAAATTTAAGATACTGATTTAGCCCCCCTCTTAGTATCTTGGATATTCAACACTTTCTTGGAAGTAGATTGGTGTCATGGCTGAGTAAGAAACAAGATTCGGTTTCTATATCCATTACAAAGGCTAAGTATAATGTAGTAGCATCATGTTGTACACAGGTATTATGGATGAGACAAACATTGAAAGGTATTAGAATTGTATTTAATGAACCTATATCTTTCTTCTGTGATAATACAAGTGCAATAAAAATTTCAAATATTCCAGTGATGCATTCAAGGACAAAGCATATATCTATTAGTTGTCAATTTTTGAGAGAGAAGGTTATAGAGAATGAAGTGAAGACTGAATATGTTCCTACAAAGGATAATTTTTTTGATATATTCATTAAGGCCCTTCCTAGGGATAATTTTGAGTATCTTCAGGAAATTTGGGGGTTATTCCCCTCCTTTCTTGAATTGGATGCATATAGAGGTGCATTAGTCCAATGAATCTATAGATCTATCTCTTTTTTGGACTGATGTTGTTGGCTACCTCTTAGGGGGAGTAGCTAGTGTCATGTGTTGTCATTGTGTAGCTAATTTGGTTGGGTGTACTCCTAAGGGGGAGTATTCAAAGTAGGTAATTTTGGTTCAGTGTCAAAGAGGGAGAACAATGGAATACATTTAATAATTTTCCATTGATGTCAAAGGGGGAGAAGAAAATGATTTGAAAAAAAGAACTTATGTACTTAGAGAGAGAGAATCATGCAAGGTATCAGGAGAGTGTGTTTATAGCTATTGTGTGGTCTTTGGTGGCTTTTCACATTTTGTGTTTCCTTCAATGACAAAGGAGGAGATTGTTGCAAGAATGATGGTGTTTTCATTGATCTCAACAAGAAGTCTACTGATTGGTATTATCATTGATTTCAACTATGGGATGAATATGTTGACGATATTGAGAAATAAATGGAAAAGAGGAAAATTGGTTGTGCATGTGTAGTTGAGACCTTGAGGAAGTGTTGTGAGTACATGGAGCTATTCTTTTGTTGCAGATTTTGAAGATGAGTTGGAATGAAGTAATGAAATGATTTGATGCTTTTGGTACTTGGTTTCCAAGCTCTTATGAGAAAATTTAATAAACTAAGTAAACTATGTTGTGAAAATGTTCATAATGTGAATTGTTATTGTGCTCTACATTCTTTCGGTATTGATGTTATGCTTGTGCAGATCTTATATGTTATTCAAGGTTAATAGAGGTTGTTATATTTAGAATTTGGGTTTTTGGATCATTGTATAGTGTGGATATTTTAACCAATGTGTGAATCAATTGTTCAGTGATGTTTTCTAGTGTCTTGGAGAAATGTATTTGATCCACATTTCTTTGTTGGTTGGATTTAGGTTGTGTAGATTTGGGAGGTTGCTTATAATTCTTTTATCTTTCTGTATTAAAGTTTTTACTTTATTTTGTACAATACTATGAGAGTTTCAATTATTAGTATGCAAATAATAGTTATCAGTTGTCCTAAGTTAAAGTATTTGTTGAAGTAATATTCAATTAAGTGTTTGATGAATCTTAAGTAGTTCATGGATTGTTCTAGATTGATTTCAAGTGAATTATGTTTTCTGAAACTTTTGGCTTGATTTAAAGAAGTGTTTACTTAATGTCTATGGTGTTCTGCATGGGTGTTGGCCTACCTTGTGTTTAACACTACATGTGAATCTTTTCAAAGCATTTTTATGTGTGTTGGGATCTATTTGGGTCATAATTAAGGATTTTTTTAGGTCACCTTTCATTCCTATCCACCATGGGAATATTTAGGTGCTCACCTATTTTGAATTTGAATGTATAATAGCTAATGGTTGATATTGGAGAAAATTTTCCAGGTAGATCTTGATATAAATATGTATTTTTTTGATGCAACAGGGTGAAAAAAAGAGTAAGAAGCAAGTTAGATGTGAAGAGTGATGTAAGTGAAGTGTATGTGATGTGAATTTAAGTAGAGTAGAGTGAACTTCAAGTTAGGGTTCCTAAAGAAACAAAGTTGAAGGCATTTGAAATCTTTCATGTGAGACTATGAAAGTGTGTAAGTAATTGTGGTGGACTCTTTGTTGCACTAAGAAGTGTTTTCTCTATGTAACATTCTCCTTCTATCTTCTTGTATTATTTATGTGGTAGTGAGCCTTGACTATGAGACTTTTTTAGATAGTGTGTCCTATTTTGGCAATGAGCCCCCTTGTATCTTTTTTTCTATTACTTATATTGTGAAATAATCCTCATCGTGGTTTTTCCTTCATTGGGTTTTCCAAATAAATTTGGTGTTCTCATGTGTATCCAGTGTTGTGATTTCAGTTTTTTTTATCAACATTTCATGTTTAATCAATTTAACAGAATAAGGGTTTAATGAATGCTTGTGGATCTAATTACTGTAGAGGGTTTTGAAGGTTTAATTTTGTACAACTGGTTCACCCCTCCCTCTCAATTGTCTTGTTCATTTCAACACAAAAATATCTATATGCACCAAATCTAAAGGATTGATAGAATATTGTTCTTTGAATTTGAAACTCTTTCTAGCTTGCTTCCCAATCTAACACTCCTTGTAGACAACATTGATAGGATTTGTAATCCTTGGAGATATCTCATAACTTGATTTGAATTGTTCTTTGCAATGATTTATGGTTTTGATTGTGTGAGAATTTTTGCATCAATGTTTCAGATCACACTCAGTGATCCATCATCAAGATGAGAGTGATCACTCTCATCTTGATGATGGATCACAGAGTGTGATCTGAAATGTTGATGCAAAAATTCTCACACAATCAAAACCAAAAATCATTGCAAAGAACATTATGGATTGTGGAAACTTGATATCATTAATTGATTTGAACTGGTTCTCACTAGGCTATCAAAATTGATGTCACACATTCTTCTATGCCATAGCCACCTTTCATTAATTTTAGTTGTAAAGTATTGAACATTTGCACCCTTAAGTTGATAAAAATTTCCATCTATCCTTCTTGCTAAAACCATAGTTTTGGAGCCTTCTTTCATCTCACAACCATTGTCCCAAAACATAATATTGTATCCTTTTCTACACATTTTTCCTACACTCAAAAGGTTATGTTGAAGAACCTTAACATAAAGTGAAAGGAAGTTGGGTGACCAAAAAAAACTTCCTACACTAATCTAAGTAGGTGAGAGTTACAATTTTTTTCTTTTTTAGCACCTTATCTAGTTACAATAAGAGAAACACATAGAGAAGATAGTGAAACAATAGGTACACAAATACAACAAAAACCAAATATACATGGATAAAAACCTTTTGGGTAAAAAACCCCACCCTCCAAAATAAAATTACTATTATATTACTTCAAATAAGGGTCACAATATAGCCTCAAGTACAAATATTTCTTCAACAAGTGTTTCATCACAAATTCCTATCTTGGAGTGAATTTGACAACACTTCATTACCTACAACAAAAATATGCATTCTACAATGCAAGGCACTCAATATATAGAGAGATGCAAGCTTGAAGAAGTGTCTCTAAGGAGTGGGGTATCCAAATCCACATGAAACAATATCCCATGCCATAGAAATGCATTTAGACACATGTACAACATTACCTTACACCCCTTACAAGTGTCATTACATGCAATATTATTTCTCCAAGCTTGGGTGCCTGGAATATGCTAAAAATAGAATATGACAGATGCCTTGCAACTATCATAGAATCTATCATAGAATCTATCATAAAAGCTACCATACTTACAACACTTACAATTGTAAGAGAATCAGTCATAATAACCCAAAATACCTATTTCTCTTACTCCTTATCATAACCCATCTTGGGTGCCAACTTTCTCCATAGATAAAGATGCCTTATGATGCATCATAGAATCTATCATATGTCATAGATTCCAAAGTGGGATGATTATGTGTCATCCAATCACCTCCAATAGGGATACCACCCAACCAGTGGGTCCCAATTTATGACATGACACCATAGGTAATTAAATGATACAAAAAATACAAAAATACATTAATTAAATCAATATTAGGACTCTATGGTTGAGACATATTAATCCCAAAATTATCCCACTTGTCGAAGACCTTTCGAGAGTCATATGAAATCATCTATTCAAGGCCCTAAGGCCCATGGAATTAGAACACCATCTGAACTTCTTTGTGCTCACTAGTTTTGTTAGTGCATCTACAACATTCACCAAAGTGTCAACCTTCTCCAAGTTCACCTTTCCATCTTCTACCATATCACAAACAAAATGATACTAAACATTGATGTACTTTGTTTTGGCATGGAAGGTAGGATTCTTTTCTAGAAAAATCACACTTTGACTGTCACAACAAATGGTAATCTATCTTGCATCAAAACCAATATCAGAACACAGTCTATTAAGCCAAATAGCTTCCTTAGAGGCATGATTGGCTACCATATACTATGCCTCTATCATGGAAAATGTGACTACAACCTCTCTCTTACTCATCCAACTAATAGCACCATCAAACATCATAAACACATAACCAATGGTGGATCTTCTACTATCAATGTCACCTATCCAATCTAAATCCACATATCCACAAATACTCTTAGAATGCTAAGGTCTAACAACATAACCATGAAAACACAAGACAAACTCAGAAGTACCCTGTAAATATCTGAACACTCTCTTAATCGCATCCCAATGCACCCATCTAGGATTAGCCATAAAACAACTAAGGAATCCTAGTACTTGGGAAATTTATATTCTTGTACACACCATCACAGGAACAACTAATTGCCTTCAATCTACCATGTTAAATATCTCTAGCACTAAGTTCACATACTTTCCCTAGCTTAACCAAAGCTTTATGTTAACTCTGTATCTCATGATTTCCATTCCAAAAATGTACCTAGCTACACCTAGGTCTTTCATCTCAAACTATGTTGAGAACTAAAACTTCAAATCTAAAATCATACTTTTACCATTCCCAATAAATGACATATCATCTACATCTAAGACAATAATGAGAATTAAACCATTATTAGACTTAAAATATACACAATGGACAGATTTAGATCTTTGAAATCCCAATTACAACATGTATAGGTATCAAATTTTTTGATACCACATTCTAGGAGACTATTTCAAACCATAAAGAGAATTCTTCAGTTTGCAAACCAATTTTTCTTTACCTTTTGCAATGAAATTCTCTAGATGCGACATTTAAATCTCTTCCTCCAAGTCACCACGAAGGAATACTATCTTCCAATCCATATGTTCCACTTCTAAGTCATGCATTGCTACAAGTGATAACATGAGCCGAGTTGATGTCAAATTTTTAATAGGAGAGAATATATCCCCATAATCAATTCCTTCCACCTAGGAAAACCCCTTAGCGACCAATCATGCCTTATACTTCTCAAAACTACCATCAAGACCACACTTTTTCTTAAAAAACCATTTAAAACCAATAAGTTTATGTCCACTAGGAAAAGATACCAAATCCCAAGTCTTATTTTTCTCTAATCCAACCATCTCATCATCAATGTCTTGTCTCTAGGAATCTACATCACTCATATCCATACTCTTTAACAATCCTAGGCTCATCAATGTTAGCACTTAAAGAAAAAATGCATCTGGAATCCAATAATGAATAACCAAACCTTTTTTATTTCTATCTAACTCATTTAGACCTCCTAAAAGGCTTTGATAAAAGGCTTCCATTAAACTACCTCATTCTTTTGTTTCTCCTCTTTCTTTAGCTACAACTCAACAATTGAAGGTTTCATCTCTCTAAAATTCACACTTCTATTATAGAGAACCTTCTGAGCTTCTAGATCACAAAGTTTGTACCCTTTCTGATGAGGGCGTAGCTCGAGACACAGAAAATAACCCACAAACAAGAGAATAATTTTATTATTCAGAAAATGGAGCTTCTTACATGCAGAGGATCTCAAATTCCCAAGTTCTACAACACATGCAAGTTACAGAAAGCTACAGAATAACCCTTTCGCAATATGCGAACTTGTCCCCAAAAAGTTACCCCAAAAATTAGAAACCCACCCATAAATAGAGCTCCTTATTAGTTTGGAGC
>VDFB02360272.1:0-28642 GCA_007258455.2 Sequoia sempervirens
AAATATGAGAATCAGGAGATTGTTTTCGATTCCCACTTGGTGGAAGTGGATGGAAAGGAAACATTATTTGGTAATGAGGTAATTCAAGTTAATACCAATAAAATTCTTAAGGGCTTAGTTGTACTTGAGTGAGCTTTTGATGGCCCTAATATATAAAATGTTAAGCAATCAAATGAACACAAAGAAGACCTAGAGGAAATCAACTTGGAAAAAAAAATTCACCTAAAAAGGTATATATAGGAAAGAGAATGAAGCCACATGTGAGGACCATGTTGATTGCGTTATTGTGAAAGTATAGACATGTGTTTGCCCGGTCTTATGATGATTTGAAAGCCTATAAAGAGGACTTCTTCCAACATGAAATTACATTAAAGCCTAATAAGAAATTTTTTAGGTAGAAACAAAGGCCTATTATTCCTACTTTGAGGCCCAAGATGTAGGAGGAGCTCACCAAATTAAGTGATGTAGGAATTATCAAACTGATAAGAGATTCCTTGTGGGTGTATAATCTAGTTCATGTCAGAAAGAAGAATGGTGACTTGAGATTGTGTGTGGATTTATGAAACTTAAATGTTGCATCCTTAAAAGATAACTATCCCTTACCCAACATGGAAGAAATGCTACAAAAGGTCACTGGTTGTGAATTACCTTCTATGATGGATGGATTCTCCAGTTACAACCAAGTCATGGTAAGAGAAACCAAGCAATATAAAATAGCCTTTACAACCCCCTAGGGGACTTATTTTTATGTTAGGATGCTATTTGGTTTCATAAATTTTGGTGCCACTTTCTAGAGGGGTATGGATGTGGCTTTTGCTGATTTTACATATTTGTTCCTTGCTATCTACTAGGATGATCTTACCACCCATAGAAAGAAAGAGGAGGATCATTGTTCACACCCTGAGAAAATATTTGTTAGAGCTCTAGATTATGGCATCTCATTGAATCCTAAAAACTGTGCTTTTGGGGTTAAAGAGGGAAATTTGTTGGGACATATTGTCTCAAAGGAAGGAATTAGGATTGATCCTGAAAGAGTAGTAGCCATTAAAAAAATTATACCACCAAGAAATGTCAAAGGTATTCAATATTTCTTTGGGTAGATAAATTTTCTAAGAAGATTTGTCACCAACTTTACAAAAATAGTAAGACATATCTCTAAGATGCTCAAGAAAGGGGAAAAGGTAACATGGTCAGAAGAGCCTCTTAAATATTTTCAAGCTATGAAAGATTCTATTAAGGTTGCACCTATTTTGAAGACTCCAGATTATGCTAAGAAGATTTGTCACCAACTTTACAAAAATAGTAAGACATATCTCTAAGATGCTCAAGAAAGGGGAAAAGGTAACATGGTCAGAAGAGCCTCTTAAATATTTTCAAGCTATGAAAGATTCTATTAAGGTTGCACCTATTTTGAAGACTCCAGATTATGCTAAGCCTTTCCAATTATTTACGTGTGCCTCTTTCCACACTGTAGCTAGAGTTTTGTTGCAAAAAAATGATGAGGGTTATGAACAATCAATTCCTTCTTTAGTAAACCCTTGCAAGTAGCTGAGCTAAAATATGATACCACTAAGAAGCAGGCTTACACTTTAGTTAAGGCTATCAAAAATTTCAAGACATATTTGACTGGTGCCATAGTGGTGGCCTACATGCCAAGTGGAGTTGTTAAGGACATTTTTATTCAATAGGAAACTATGGGAAGAAGATGTAGGTGGGTAAACATGATTCAAGAATTCAACATAAATATTCAGATTACAAAGCTAGTGAGGGGCCAAGGCTTAGGAAAAATTATGGTTGAATCTAAATCAGAGGCCAATAAAATCAATGAGCTAGAATTGGAAAATGTTTCTCGCATTTGTGATATGCAAACATATGGTTGGTACCGAAGGATTGTTGAATACTTGCATACCATAAAATGCCCAGATGGCATGCCAAAAAATGAAAGAAGAACCTTGAAGTTACATGCAATTAGGTATGTTATCATTGATGGTGAACTCTAGTGGAGAAGCCTAGAGGGTGTGCTCCTCATATGTGTAGATGGTGACCAAGAGGAAGATCTTTCGATTGAAATGCATAAAGGAGTGTGTGGAGGTCACTATATAGCCAAGAAAACGACAGAAAAGATCTTGAGGGCTAGATTTTGGTGGCCTATAGTATTTAGGGATGCTGATGCTTGTCATAAATTTATGGGAAAACTAAAATTCTTAGGCAATTTTCCACTCAGACTAGTTTCAGCACCAACCCCCTTTCATTAGTGGGGTATTGACTTCATTGAAGAAATGGTGGTAAAATATAATGGAGGACATGCTTGGATATTAGTTGTTACCAACTAATTCACCATGTGGTTTGAGGCTATTCCCACCAAGAAGGCTACTAGAAAAGTAGTCTTATATTTCTTAATGAAGAAAATTTTAAGCTGATTTGGTGTTCCTGAAAAAATTGTTATAGATAATGCAATGCACTTTAGGTTAGAAGAATTCATGAATTTCTACAATGAGCATGGTATAAATGTATCATATTCATCTTCATATCATCCCCAAGGAAATGGACAGGCTGAATCCAATTATAAAAGCCTCATGAAGATTATTAAACATGTTCTTGATAAGAATAAGAAGGCTTGGGATTCAAAATTGCAATTAGCATTATGGATAGATAGAACCACTTTCAAGAAAGCCATCGGTCCTTCTCCTTTCAAATTAGTGTATGGAGCAGGAATATGATACTAGAAATGAAAAATAGGATGAATGAATTAGATGAGCTTGATGAGCTAAGGAGATAAGCTCACAAGAGAAATGAGAAAATGCAGCTTCAAGTTAAATATTTACATGATAAGCAAGCTATGCCAAGGAATTTAGTTAATCACAGACATTCATGGGGAAGATTCTTACTCCCTACAATCACTTGTAGGTGAATTTATGGAACTTCCAGTACATAGAAAATTCTTGAAACCATATTTCTCTTGAAATAGGTTTGTCTCCATGTATATTGTATAGTTCTATAAATTTTGTACATAGGGTTTGGTGTGTTTTCTTTTAGTTGCATTTGCTTGCCTAATCTAGGAAAGCTCCTACCTTTTGGTCCCTCTATGTTTGGTTTTCTCCACCAAGAAATCTAATTCTCGCTATACCCACTAGGGGTATGCATCCCTAAGCATGAGCCACTGTTAGACCCACAAAAATCCTTGATATTTTGAGGTCTTTTATCCTCAATATCATCATTGTATGTTGATTACACATAGGGTTTAGGGTTCTATTTCAATAAACTTGTCATCCAAAATTCCCTTGTCCTCAGATGTCTTATTTTTTAATTAACTTGTTGGTCCGATTTCATGTGGTATAAGTTACCTCTCGAGTCATGGTTTCATGTTTCTTACTATCCCCTTTGTTTAGAGCTATTTGCTCATTCTTGATCACAAGGTGTCTTAAAATGTTCCCAAACTCAACCTTTAATCTTTGCATTCAAATGAATTATGCTTAAGTCATAAATTCTCGAGGGGTAATGTTTCATCGACCTAGTTAGCCCCCCTTTTTAATATTAACTATTGTATTTTCATGGATATTTTATGATCATGAAAACATAGGATTCAATCTGGACTGTTCCCCATTGGCTTGTTCATTTGAAATGAGTGCAATTTAATTGTTGCAGGGTTAGTGAAATGATGCCACATGTATGTGGGCTCAACCGATATGTCTCATCCCAACGCACAAAGATTTGAGATTGATGATGTTAAGTAGGTGAAGAAATATGATCATAGCTATTCTTTGCTAGCTACAGAGGAAAGGTGGGGGTTCTTTAAAAATGGTGAGACCCACGAGATTCTGCCATAAGTATTCTATAACTACCAGTGTGTGGGGCCTACAAATACTCAGCTACGAATAGTTGTAGAATACGTAGGGCTATTTGCTAGCTCAGTGACTTCTTATTGGCTATTTGTCTGAGATGGAACTATATTCTAAATTCAAATCAATTTGACTTAATCCTATTCATTTAAGATGGCTGGCTCAGCTACGAATTAATGGCGTGTATTAAAAAATATAAGTATGCCCATTGCAATTGTTTTTCTTCATGAAAATGAACACTAATGGAAGAGGTGACCTATAAATTTGTTTAGTTCCCTTCAAAATTGTGTGTTTGAGATTTGAAGATATGTCTAATGTAATACAAGGAGTTAAGAAGTTAATTGCAAGAATGAACTGAGTTGGTATTAGGGTTTTTCATGGCCAAAAAGTTGTAAGTACCATAAATACAATTCTATTCCTTTTTAGTTTTTTGAGTTAGGGCTTGTTTTTAATTTGCTTTAAATAATTAGTGTGTTTCATCATTTTGCTTTCATTGCTTTAAAATTAGGGTTAATATTTTTATTTAAAAGTTATAGCCTAGTAAATTTCCTAGACTTTCTCCTTGTCCTGAATCATAAATTGTAATTAGAAGTTGAATAGTTAAACTTCCTTCAACAAAATTCTTGCATACCCAATCCCATGGCTCCCAAAATTCAAGGTGCTTCTTCCTCTACACAATCCAAAGCCCTTTCACAAGATGTAATTGATTTGCTACCCTAGTCTACCAGTAAAAAACCAAAGGGAAGGTCCTTGTTTCATGGCCTTACTTTAAAGGAGGGTTTGATAGATAAGGCTTTCTTCATCAAGGATGTTGAGGTACCCTACAAGGGATGGTAGATGTTTAAACATTGGTTTGGAAATAGAAACCTTGGGTCCCCTTTCACTAACCCATGGAATTTGAATATGGAGATATTGATTCTTCCTAATGTGTACATGGATGTGGATGTCTTGAAGGACATCACATCAAAGTATGATCTAGTTTCTAGGGAAGTCAAGACATATGATGGGGTGGTTATGGTAAAAATAACTAGAAAATAAATTGAAAAGGTTTTTGACTTGCATGAAAGGAATTCAAATATCCTTCCTCTAAATATGGATACTATTAGAGAAGAGTATAAAAATACCAAGGTATTTATTAGGTCAAAAATTTTGAGTCTACATACTACAGTGGTTGGAACCGGGAAACAATGGAGGAAGGTTAAGATTGATGACAAAGAGCTCAAACCTTTCCCAATGAGCTATTTTTCTAGTTATTTTAGAAAGCTTGTATACTCTTTTTTACAAAATTATGGGTGCTGACCCGCCTAACACACTATAAAAAGAGTATAGCTACCTAGCTACACATATGCAACATCCACCATACAATATGGTTTATGATTATGCAACCTATCTGGCTGATCACATCCATGAGGGTTTAGTTGAATTTCAAGGAGGGAAACAATGGGTAAAGTTCTGGTGGTACTCATTGTTAATGCATATCTTCTTATATAAGGGACAACAAGCCTTTGAGAAGGATATCACATTGGAAAGGAAAAAGGATGATGCCAACTTTCCTGTTTAGTATTGGACCTGTATCCTAGATAGAGATGATAAGAGGTATAGCTTTGTGATTTTAAGAAATGATTTTGCATCTAGGATAAGGAGGGCTTTGGTATATGAAACACCTAGGATTCACAAGGAAATCCATCAATTCATGATACCTATAGATCTAAGGCCATATTTAAATATAAGTCATAACTAGGGAGATTTGATTTTGTATCATGATAACATAGTTTTTAGAATATAAGGTAGTGGTTTGGCCTCAAATGTTTGTTCTATAGATTTTCCTCTGAGAATAGGTTTCCTTGAGATCATGAGGTAGTTGGGAGTAGCACAAGAAGCACATCTACTAGAGTTAGCAAGGAAGGAGTCATTCTTCCTAGAATGAACTATATTTTGCAAATTATATTGTGACAAAAGGGGTAGTGAAGGAATTAGAACATGTGTTGACTCCTTATGAATTGATGACTATAAGCCCAAGGAATCATGACCCTAAAGTATTCATCATAAAACTCAAAATAGATAAGAAAATGGGTATGTTTGTACATAATTTTGATTACCCTGAGGATATCATAAGGAATCTCTTCAACTTTGAGGATTAGGATGAAAGAAAAGATAAATACCTATCGTATAGAAAGATGGCGAATGATAAGAAGGAGAATAATCCTTGATATGAACCTCTGCCAAATGTAGAAGGTGATTTCAATAAGGGCATGTCTGTCATGGATAATTTTGAGAGAATAGAGGGAATTTCTTGATAAACAAAAGGAAATGGTGGTTGAAGAGAGTGTTGAGGTAACATTCGAAGAAAGACCTACATATCAACAACCCAAACAATTGAGGATATATTCTAGGAGGAATAAAATATCGAGTGAGGAAAGAAGTTTAGTGGCCCTTGTTGCCTCTAAAGAACCAAAAGTAAACTCTCCCAAGAGTGCAATTCCAACTTCCCCTCCATAGGTCCCTTTACCTATAATTGATATTGATTCACCCCCTAACAATGTTGCCACTCTTGAGTAGCCATCTCAGAAGAAGCAAAGGACTAAAAGAGGGATTCCTCCTCATGATAGAGAAAGTGCTTCAAGTTTAGGAAAAAGCATCCTTAGGTTAGGGAAGATTGATATTTTTGGATTGAATAGTGTAGATGACTTGAGGGTAGAGGCTAGTAAAGAGTTCATGGAGGATGATTCATTCATTGAAACCTTTGCATTTGAATACTTCTAGTGGAAATCCAAGATTGCAGATTATGTAGAAAATGTGGCTATTGAAAGGAAATAGCACCCATAATCACTTGAAAGTGTCATTGAGGTGAATGTAAGAAGAATTATGAAAGATGAATTCAGAAAGATTGATGCCTAGTAGGGAAAAGAACTTGTGAGAAAAAGTGTCGTTGTTGTTGCCAGATTGGAATATTGTTGATGCCAGTGTTTTAGATCCAATTAGAAGGGTTGGAAGACATCTTATACAAATAAAGGAGGAGTTGGAAATGGAACTCTAAGGTTTAGCTTTTAGTGAGGATTGGGAGGCATTAGTGATATGTGTTGGAAAATCAAGGTGAAGAAAGCTTGCAATATGAACTTAAATGTGTGAATGAAAATCTGAAATATGTAGATTAACCTTAGCCTTAGTGTGAAGAAAGAATGAGAGAGAGAGCTAGAAAAATATAACACATGCAACAATAGATTTACATGGAGAAACCTTGAAGGGAAAAAACTCCACCACCGAAAGAGAGGTAAGTATATTAATAATAATCTAAAATATTACATGCAGTAATAGACTTCTCTTATCAATCCCTGTGAAATCTGGCAGCACCCTGTTACCCTACAAAAAACTAAATTGAGTAACTCTAGCTCAAGGCCCCAATTTATAAAGATTTGTGAGGATGAAAACCACCATGGTTTCACCAAAAAATAGGCAGCAATACCACCTAGAAAAACCCATGCATCCCTCCTTGAAGTGGTCAAAAATACCAAAAATAGTCTCTTATAGATGCTCTTATAGGTGTCATAAGGCATCTTTCCTGCATGGGCTCCTGGGGTCTAAAAATAGCATATTTTGTCCTAGAGAATTTGTCATACTATCATAGCATCTTATGACAACTTGCATGCATGTCATAGATGCTCTTACAACACCCTACTTTGACCCATCAACCTTATTTTAGAAGATTCCAAGGTGGGATGCCTTGATATTTTTTCCTTTTCCAAAAATGACAAATGGTAATAGTAACTTTTGCATTTACATTGTCTCTTTCACCACTGTTGGTCAAATAGTTTCACCTCTTATAGGTAAATGTACAAAAAGATTTAGGAGAATAATAAATTAAAGGATTTACAAGGTTGATGACACCTAAATCCTAACATTCTCCCACTTGACATCATACATTTTAAATTACACCCATAGATATACAATTACATAAAATTAAGTATAGTGATGAAGGCCCATGGCCTTTCTGCACCAAGAGAACTTTTCTGTGGTGACTGGCTTTGTAAGATAATCTACAACATTATCCAAAGTGTCAACTTTTTCAATAAATACATGTCCATTCTCAATCATTTCTCACCTAAAGTGATATTGCACATCAACATGTTTAGTACGAGCATGATACATAGGATTTTTAGCCAAACATATGGCACTCTGACTATCACATTTGATCCTCACTATCTTGCAATCAAAACCAATACCATTATGAAGTCTCTATAACCAAACTACCTCCTTAAAGGCATGTGTAGCAGCCATATACTCTACTTCAGTGGTAGAAAAAGAAGTTGTAGGTTGTCTTTTACTCATCCAACTCTCTGCTCCTCCAAACAAAGTAAACACATAGCCACTAGTGGACCTTCAACTGTCCAAGGCACCTGCCCAATCCACATAAAAAAAAACCTATATGTCCAATGACTTATCAACATTGTTAGTACCATGATAAACCAAACAGTAATCAGAAGTTCCTTGCATATATCTAATTACCCTTTTACCAAAAGTTCAATGTTCTTTACCAAGGTTAGACATAAACCTTCTTAAAACTCCCACTGCTTAGCCTATATTTGTTTTGGTACAAACCATTGCATACATTAAACTACTGACAACACTAACATAAGGAACTTTAACATTTCATCAATATCATCATCTGATTTAGGACACATGTCTAAACTCAACTTAGTACCAACAAGAAATGGAATATTTACTGGTTTATAGTCTTGCATATTAAACCTTTGCAAAATAGTGTTAGCATACTTAATCTGACTTAACCAAAGATTTTTATGAACCCAATCCCTAATGATTTCCATCCCAATAATATATTTATCTACCCCTAAATCTTTCATATCAAATGTTCCAGAAAGTTGAGTTTTAAGTTCCCTAATCATTGCCTTATTGTTACTAATGAACAACATATCATCCACATATAAGACAATAATCAATATCTGATCATCAATAACTTTAAAATAAACATAGTGATCCCCATCACTTCTAAAAAAACCCATATTTAATGCAAATGCATCAAAATTTTGGTAGTACATCCTAGGTGACTGTTTCAAAGCATACAGAGACCTTTTTAACCTACAAACTGTGAGCATCTTTTTAAATCTGCAAATACTAACATCTCAAACATGGGTTAGTACTTCACAAATCTATCAAAATAACTCCTATAAAATACCTTGTAGATGTTTCCAAATGTAATACATGACCAAATGAAACTAAAAACATTATGAACAACAACAATTACCTATTCCATAGTGGATTGGTTTCACATGTGCAAGTGACCCTTTGCCAACCCTTGCTAAGAAGCCAAAATGATGAAATGCAAATGGAGATGATGAGCAAGATGAGTTCTCAAATTAAGAGAGTAACCTTGCATAAAAGTTGTGGATCTATGAATGAGAATGAAGGCCTTCTTTTATAGATTTTCTTGATGAGAGATTGGCCAAGATGGTGAATGTGGGACTAAAGATCCTCCAATGAGAAGAGGACATTTGTCAAGTGGTGATAGGCCAATGGTTGTGCAAGATTTGGGAAGAGTGCCCATGAGAGGGAGAATTTGAATTCAAATTTTGCAATAAATTTTGAGAGGGAGACAAGAAAAATAGACAATAAATGCTATGTTGGAGGGACAAATCAACTTGTCATGTTGAGGGAAAATGAGGGTTTTTAATAAATCAATAAAATTGATTTATTTGTGCAAGTGGAGATATCTAGAGAATGCAAGTGGGTGAGATTAGTATTTAATCATGATTAGATTAAATAAATGATGATTATGTTAGTTTAATGCTGATTAGGTGAGTTTGACTTTCATGATTTAAATATTTGATCTATTTAATTAAAGGGATGATGTTTGATTGATTAAAAGGCTGGTGATAATGTTTATTTGATAAATGACCTTAGGAAATGAGATTATTTAATGAATGGATGAAAGTGATGAATGGGCCTAATGTGAGACCTAATTTGACTGAATCTGATCGTATGCATAATGTTAATTTTGCATGTCTACACAAACCAAGTGTTATTTTCCTTTCACAACAAAACCATCAGGCTGTTGCATATAAATTTCTTCCTCTAGATCCCTATGCAAGAAAGTAGTTTTAACATCCATTTGTTCTATTTCTAAATCATAAGCAGCAGCAATGGATAAAAGGAATCTAATAGAGGTTAACTTAGCAACAGGAGAGAATATTTCACCAAAATCAACTCCCTCTCTCTAGGAGTAGCCCTTGGCCACTAATTTGGCCCTGTAATGTTCCAACTTTTTGTCTACACCAAACTTATTTTTATATATCCACTTGCAACCAATGGCCTTTCATCCTTTGGGAAAACTAACAAGATCCCAGGTGTCACAGCTTTTCAAAAAAATCATCTCATCATGCATGGCTTGCATCCAAGACTCACATTCTTTTGAAGAGAGAGCCTCCCTAAAAGATCTAGGTTCATCATCGGTACATAACAAAGAAAATTTACAACGAAAATTAGGTGGGCTATACCTATCAACTAGATTTCATTGTCTTGTGGATCTTCTCAAAGGTGGAGTGAGAGGTTCCTCCTCATGTTCATCCTCATTGTTTTCAACTTCTTCTGTTACAACAGATTCTTTAGAACTCTCTTCTTCTTGTCCATCTTCTTGTCCATCTCTCTATTCTTCCAAGTGCATCTTCTTGCTTAGTTTCATAATGCATTGTCTTTGACTTTTCCTTTGGTTGCACATCTTTAGAGTTAGCTCTAAATTCCCTAAAAATAACATCTCTAGAAAATATCATCTTTTGTGTTAGTGGATTCCAAAGTTTATAACCTTTAACCTTTTCAACATAACCTACAAAGATGCATTTCTGAGATTTGGGATCCAATTTAAACTACTTCTCTTGAGGCACATGAACAAAAACCTCGCAACCAAAGACCCTTAAATGTGAAACTGAAGGCTTTTTACCCAACCATATTTCATAAGGATTTTTATCAACAAGAGCTTTACAAGGAGATCTATTTATTAAATAACAAGCAGTACCAACCGCTTCTTCCCAAAAGTATTTATCTAACTTATCACTACTTAACATGCTCCTGACTCTTTCCATTAATGTATGATTCATTCTTTCTGCTACTCCATTTTGTTGGGGTGTGTAAGGTGTAGTATTTTTCCTAACAATTCCTACATGTTTACAAAACTCATCAAATTCTTTAGAACAATATTCACCCCCATTGTCATATCTCAATACTTTTATCTTATAATTTGTTTGCTTTTCAACCAATGCCTTAAATTCCTTAAATTTAATGAAAACTTCAGATTTTGTATGCATAAAATAAATCCAAGTATATCTTGAGTAATCATCAATGAAGGAAACATAATAATGAGATCTACCCAAAGAATCTATATCCACTGGACCACACACATCCGAATGAATTAGTTCTAAAATCCATTAGCTTTATTAGTTCCTTTAGGAAATGATGACCTGTTTTGTTTATCAAACACACAATCCTCATAGAAATCATTTTTACCAACAAAATAATTAGAAATACCGTCTACTAGTTTCTTATTGAGTATGGTACTAAGACGTTTTTCACCAATGTTACCCAATCTATGGTGCCACAACATACATGCATTTTCAGTGCTAGTTACAAAAGAGGAGTTATAAAAAGTAGAGGCATGTAGTGTAAATAAATTCCCTCTTTGAGATCCTTTAGCAACCACCAAACTTCCCCTTACCATCCTACAACCAGACTTTTCAAATGTCACATGCATCCCAAAATCATTCAACTTGGAAAACGAAA
Source organism: Sequoia sempervirens (assembly GCA_007258455.2). Taxonomy (NCBI): domain Eukaryota; kingdom Viridiplantae; phylum Streptophyta; class Pinopsida; order Cupressales; family Cupressaceae; genus Sequoia; species Sequoia sempervirens. The sequence continues at coordinate 11,625 of VDFB02360272.1, forward strand.
TTAAAATTTTTGTAAGTCTTGGAATATGTAAAACATCATCAAGGGTTTTAACCCTCCAATCACTGAAACACAACTTTACCTTTATTTACCAATAACATTTTGTGAGCTATTGTCACCTATGAAGACCTCTCCTCCATCATATTCTTTTTATGTAGAAAACCACTCCTTATGAGGAGTCATATGGAAGGAAGCACCTAAATCAATAAGCCAGGCATAATTACAAACTATGTTAGCTGAAATAATCAAAGCATCAAAATCACTGCTATCAGAGGAATTTTCCATGGAGGAATTTGCATTATTTTTCTTGTTTCTACATTCCTTCTTCACATGTCCCCATTTACCACAGTTCCAACACTTCACTATGCTCTTTCTAGGGGTCTAAGATTGTCCTTTAGACTTATCCTTCTTCTTATCCCCTTTAGGCTCTTTCTCCTTGGGCCTACCTCACACATGCAAGGCATCTTGGGAGCCACTATGCATGGTCTTTCTCCTCATCTCCTCTAAAAGAAGTATGGGAATAATAGTATCCATCTTAGGTTCTGCACCACCACTTGTTATAGCAATAACTAAAATTTCCCAAGATTCTGGCAAAGAGAAAATCAATAAAATGCATTTATCCCCATATTCTATTTTAACATAAATAGATGCAAGCTGACTTATAATCAAATTAAAAGCATTCAAATTTTCAGCAATAGATTCACCATCCTTCATCTTTAATGAATACAAACATCTTTTGAGATACAAATTGTTAGACAAACTCTTAGTTTGGTAGATTTCACCTATCTTCCTCCAAAGCTTGTATGTTGTGTCTTCTGAAGAGACATTCAAGAGGAAAAAATCTGTGAGACACAACTGAATAGTCCCTCAAGTCTTTTCTAACTTATTCCAATCTTCATCTAACAAGGTTTAAGTAGATGGTTTCTTATCAACTGAAACTCGTAACCACTTATCTCTTTCCTCAAGAAGATCCTCCACTTTCAACTTCCGCATCTCTTAACCAAATCCATTGAACTTTTCAATATCTAGATGAGAGGTGGAGGCCACGGTATTCAATCTTTCACAAATCTACAAAACCCACAACACAAAAGCTCCCACTGCAGCAAAAAAACTTCAACACTTTAAAAGGAAAGCATCCCTTAACAAAACTGTTAGCTCTGATACCAAATGTTGAAAAATAAAGGTGAAGAAAGCTTGCAATATGAACTTAAATATGTGAATGAAAATATGAATTATGTAGATTGACCATAGCCTTAGTGTGAAGAAAGAATGAGAGAGAGAGAGAGAGATAGAAAAATATAACACATGCAACAAAAAAATTACGTGGAGAAACCCCGAAGGGAAAAAACTCCACCACCAAAAGAGAGGAAAGTATATTACTAATAATCTGAAATATTACATGCAGCAATAGAATTCTCTTATCAATCCCTGTGAAATCCCGCAGCACCCTATTACCTTGTAAAAATTGAATTGAATAACTCTAGCTAAATGCCCCAATAGATAGAGATTTGTGAGGATGAAAACCACCATGGTTTCACCAAAAAATAGGCAGCAATACCACATAGAAAAATACATGCCTCCATCCTTGAAATGGTCAAAAATACCAAAAATAGCCTCTTACAGATGCTCTTACAATTTTCATAAGGCATCTTTCCTGCATGGGCGCCTGGGGTGTAAAAATAGTATATTCTGTCATAGGGAATCTGTCATATTGTCATAGCATCTTATAACAACTTGCATGCATGTCATACATGCTCTTAAAACACCCTATTTTGAACCAAAAACCTTTTTTGGAAGATTCCAAGGTGGGACGCCTTGATATTTTGTCCTTTTTCCAAAAATGATAAATGGTAACGGTAACACTGCATTTACATTGTCTCTTTCACCACTGTTGGTCAAACAGTTTAACCTCTTATGGGTAAATGTAAAAAAAACTTTAGGAGAATAATAAATTAAAGGATTTACAAGGTTGATGACACCTAAATCCTAACAATATGGTCATTATCCCCAAAATTGAGGAAACCAGTCTTGGTCGAGCCATCAGAGCTTAGTGGACAACTACTTGTAAAAAGATTTGTTAATACTCCATCTTTAGAAATTGCAAACATGGTTGTTAATGTTGCTAGGTTTACTCAATCAACTATTGAGGGTCTTACCTTGGAAAGAGATAATCTCATAGTTAATTATAGTGAACTCTTGAATGATTATGACAATAGCCAACATAGGGTGGCAACACTACAAACTGAATTGGCTTTCTATAAACAAAGAGAGGAAATACAAAAGGAAGGAGGTGAGCCTAGTTCAAGACATCCACCTTCAGTCTCTCCAATGACATATTTACAACATCTACTTCATATCCAAGCTCTACTAATGGTACGATATAATCAGGGACAAAAATCACGTATAGGGGAAGAAATAAGTGGACTAAGCCTTGATTCATTTGACATAGATCAATTACTCCTACAATCGAGGTATATAAGTCTAAGTTGAAAGAGAGAGATCAAGATGAAATGTATGAGAACATATCAAATGATTTTCAATATTGCCTTAAGACATCTTAATTAGAAGATTCAAGAAAGACTCAATAGTGTACATGACAACTATGCTTTGATGGTACATGCAATGAGGCTTTCTCAAATGAATAAAATATTGGCTATACCAACCTTGAACAAATGGGTCTCAATAGTTGAGAGAATGAATTTAGTTTTAGTGGGAGATGCCCAACATGAAGATAAGTACCCTACAGTCCATCCAGTTTATGATTTTGTGTGTGAATTGAGTGAGTAGAAGTTTTAGGGATACACAGCCCCACTTGAGCAAAAGATAATAGAATTATTATCTCAATATACTCATGTTGATTTAACATCACTATCAGATATTGAGGTTACAAATTATGAAGTGAAACCATTGCATACATGGAAAAAGGAACTGGATAAGGTTATTGACTCCTAGGTTGGTGAAATTTGCAAAGAAGTTAATATTGATGTCTTCAATAACACATTGGAAAGGTTGACATTTATTATCATCTTTCTCGAGGATTTTGATAGGGAATCCAATGTAGTTATAACCAAGTACTCCCCTTATAGGAAATCCATGGAAAGAATTATGGACTTTGACTGGCCATTTGAGGAAGTGTATAAAGAATGGGGAAGGTTGTATGTTGGCAGGGTTGGTTTGTGAAACATATACTAGGTCATGTATAGTATAGGTCTAGCCTCAAAGATAGAAAAGAAAAAATATATGTTTCATAGAAAGATATTGGCTATTGCTGATGTGGAGTGTTGATTGAGATGTTGACTCACCTATGGTCCACATTATTTTTTCTTTTTTCTCAATGAATTGGATGCTTTCTTTTGAAAGGGAAAAGTTTATCTTTGTTGCAAATGTAAATATTCTTTGTCTTATGTGTATTCCCTCCAATTTTGATGATTTGTGAATATAACTAGAATTGGAATATACCTCCTAGCAATCCAATTTGATATTCACATGTGTACACTTGGCCTAAGGATTTCTTTTCTCCCTTGTTCTATAAAAGGGAATTTAGGGCCATTTGTGTAGATCTTTTGTTGAAATTTTGGAGCTACATTTGAGAGAATTAGAGAAACATAGAGAAGATATGTTGAGTCTTTATCTATTTTTCGTGTCTAGATAGTAAATTTGGTTAAATGTATGGTTTTTGAGCATATTTGAATGATAATGGATATTTTTTTAATCTATAGTCTCTCCTTTGGTGTTGTGTTAGAATTATTTATGAAAATATTGGTCAACGATCATTTCATTAATTGTCATCATGTTATACTTTGATATATGATCTAGTTTTTGGATCTTGTTCATGGAATGAGTTAAATGCTTAGATTAGATCATGATTTTGTATACAATGTCTTTTGGATTTTGTAAGAAGTCTTTAGTATTTAGTCATTGATTTGTGAATTGCAAGGTGATATCACTAGATCATAATTGCTCAGAATTAAACATGCCTTATGTTTCAATTTGTGCAGACTCCAAACCCATGGATAATGGCACTAGTTTTTAACCCATTTAACCTTTCTTTGGGTTTTAGTCTTTCGACTTGAGAGAAATATTTTAAAATAGTCATTTACCCACCTATTATTTGTTGTTATTTTGCATTCTCAGCTTAAGATGCATAATTAATTCAAAGAATTGCCACCTTTATGATTGATTTCATCTTATTTGCAATTGATGAGAATTTTTTTGACTTGATTTGCAATGTATGTGTAATTTTTTATAATGAGCTATCCATTTGGCATTATGGGAACACCCTCCTGAGTCTAGCAGAACTCAAAGTGTAGGAGATAAAGAAATACATACTTTATCTTGTTTGTTGGCCATTCATCTGGAAGGTATTTGAGAATTGAGTTTGGAAAACTCATAGATATTTGTTGAGGCCTACTTGGCTCATTAAAAAAACCAATAGGATCCATTCTCCTAGAGTGGAAAATGAGTCCTTTTTGACGGAAAATTAAATTTTGAGGTGGAATTTAATTAATTCAATTAAAATTTCCAGTGAATGTCAGCCTCTTAAGTAGAAATAATAGGAAAATTAGGTGTTTTTTTCCTATAAATAATCATTTTAAATCATTTCACACATCTTCTAGTCATTTCACATAAGCGATTTCTGTAATGAAGTCTTCTACAACAAGTCTCATTAGCAAAATTTGAAGTCTTATGACAATAAACTAGGGTTTATGTAGGTCTTGAAGCTCACTGTTTAGATCAAGGTTCAACATTGCAAACGGTTGATGATGGATTCCTATGGTGAATCATGAAGAAATCTAGGTTGAGGAGATGCAACTACCCATCAAATCACACCTAAAGACTTGGTTTCAAAGTGATTCCATCTTCCATTTTCACTCTATCTTTAGATCAAGGTTTTCATTTTGTGTAATTTTCATTTGCATTCCATTTTATTTCAATTTTTAATGTGTTGTATGGTTTCTAGGGTTGAAATATTGCATCACACAAATTATATTTGCATTTATTATTCTAGCACAATAGAATAGGGCTTTTGTTATATTTCAGACTTTCCTAGTCTTTCACATATAAGGCTAGGGTTTTATGTAGATTTTTCTCCATTCAAGGTTTAATTACCCAACTTGGGGTTTTACCAAGGAAAACCTCCCATTAGACAAATAATTTTAAGGTATTTTGCAAGAATTTTTTGAGATCCCTACTCGAGTTTCTGTCAAAAATTGTTGTATAGGTGTCAAAGTGTAGAGCAAAGATTTGAAGTTGCAAAAATTTGAAAGTGGACTAATTTTCCATGCATGGTGAATGAGTCCCTCCTAAGATGCAGTTTTGAGTTAGATGCAGATCCTAGTTCCCAATTGATAGAAAATAGCTTTTGTGTAGAAAAACCCAGACATGGGACTGATTTTCCCAGGGTGGCGAATAAGTCGTAGGAAACCTAAAATTAGTCTTCACTAGTTTTCTAGGTTGTTCTCTAGTCTTCTTCAGTTTCCCAGGTGCACACATTCTCAAAAATAGTCTTCTTTTTGGTTTAATTTGCATTCTTGTTCATTCTTTTAAGCTATTTTCAATTAACACTATGTTTTCCAACATAGCATAAATATTAGGTTTTGCATACATAATTAGTTAATTATTTCATATATCTGCACTTAGTTCATTCCATTTAGTTCAAATAAAATCATATATAATTTCACAATTTGAGTGAACCTGGCTAGCATTTTTGGTCCACCTCTCTCCTTTTAGGTGAAGAACCCTAAAAGAGTTAGAGAGTCTTGTGGTGCCAAAAATCTATGGTTCAACTTTAAAGTACCAAAATGAAAATGCAATCAAGAAGGAAGATATGAGATCCAACTTGTAACTCCCAATGCCAAGTCATATGTTTCCAAGTAAAGCTATGTCATTCAAGAGAAAAGGAAGAGAAATTGGTTTCCCCCAAAATGAAAACACCTAACGAACAATGGATCTGTGAATTTTGGGTTAGTATGTTCTTTCCTACAATGATGATAGAGAGCTTGTAACTATCATCATTCCCTAAATTTACATAGAACTAGAAGAATTCCAAAAAGAGAGTGAAAACAAAGAAAAGAAGATCCTTTTGGGTCAACATGGAAGAGACATAGGGTGTCTCAACACCTTGTGTCATCCCCAAAAGGAAAACAAAAGACAAATGAAAAGGAAAATGAAAGGAAAGGAAATATAATGAAAACTATCTTGGGTCAACATGAAGGAGAGATGAATCTCTCGATGCCTTGTGTCATCCCCAGAAGGAAAACACAATAAATGAAAAGGAAAATGAAAGGAAAATAAAAGATAATGAAAAATATTTTGGGTCAACATGAAGGAGACATGAATATCTCGATGACTTGCATCTTCCCCAAAAGGAAAAAACAAGAAATGAAAATAAAAGGAAAAGATAAAAGACTAATCTAAAGGAAAAAGTATACAACATATAGAAGAATAAAGGTACAAATAGAGGAATGTACATAGAGAGAAACATCAAAAAACCATCATGGGGGATCACAATACACAAACATGCAAGGAAACAAAAAGAAAAAGAAAAAGAAAAGATAATAGACTAGTAAAGCACGTGCAAGTCAACCATCCAATAGGTCATCTGCATCCTAGTCTTGTTTAGTATATGCAAAATGCAAATCACTAGAAAGAGGGACAACATCAAGTGTTGTACTAGGAGAATCACTAGGTTCAATACATGGTGAATCACTCAGTTTAGGAGGATCACCATGGTTGTTTTCATTTGATTTGATAGAAGAGGAAAATAAAAAATTCAACTCATTATGCACTTCCTCATCAATTTTAGTAGTTTCCTCACTATCATCCAAGTTAACCACAACAAGAGGATAAATGATAATATCCATAGAAGTTGTTGGTCCTTGTTGTGGTGAAGATATATAGCTTCTATTCATTCTAGTAAGAGAGGAGGGTCAATATTTATTTCTTTTGTCAAGTTTGGATTTTTATTTTTAATGTTGTTATCATTATTTATCTTTCAAGAAATACCATGACATCTATGCCTATGCTCTCTAGCATTGTGGTTTCTTTTATTACAATTTTCAAGTTGCATGTGTGTAGGAGTGGGTTTTCCAACCATAGGTTCCTTTTCTACTTGCGAGGGAAGAATGAAAGAAACAATAAAAGGTCATTCAACCACTTTCTCTTTGGCTTTGTAAATTTGAATAGGAGGTGGATTAGAATTTGTTTTTTTTCTCTAGGCTTCTTTTAGAAATTAGGAAAGGGATTGTTCATGGATGGATCATGGTTTTTGGAAGGGTTTTAGACTCGACATTGTTTTCTTTAGGTAACAGAGGTTCAAGCATGGGTGGAGGTTTGATTATGGGTGGACGAAAGTTCTCAAGAGATAGTTTGGCTATGCATTTTTCTTTGAATTTTTGATAGGATAGGAAAAGGAAGTATTTGCAAGGTCTTATAGGTTACATAGGTTCAGGCTGAAAATAATCTAAGGAGAAATTTTCACAGGAAGATGGGGGTCTAAATCCATTATGGTTCACTATGAATATTTCATTGCAGACTAGAAAATTTAAGGACTTATGGACAAAGGATGGGATCACATTCGTAGAGCGAAGCCATCTGTAGACTAACTTCACATGAAATTGGTTTGAATTATAGATGATAGAAAAAGATACATTTTATTTCTTCAGTCCTACTTGTAAAAGGAGTGTGATCAAGTCCATCGTAGCATGAACAAAGCCATCATGTGTTTTAATCAATGCTTTCAATTTATCATAATTATATTGAGTAAGTTCATGCACATATAAAAGTTCTGTTGTGATCACATTCTCTCCATAGATGGGATCAATTAAAATGCAAAGAGTGGGTTTGTTATTGATTATTTTGGCTATGTAAAGAGGACCATCGGGTGCATGTTTGATTGTTTCTTCTAAAGAGAAAGTAATGTCAATGATTTTTTTTTATGAGCCTCGATGTCAACCACTCCTATCATTGTATCAATCGGAATTTGCTTATTAATATCCATAGGATTCTATTCATCATCATCCATAGGAATTTTTTCATGATTGCTCATATTTTCATCATCTGTGTCAACATTCATCACATCAGGCTTAGTTTCACTAGCCTTAACAAATGAAATATTATGGTTAGGTATGGGATTAGTAAATATTTTCAAGTTTTTATTGGGAGGAGCCACCGACTTATTACCTTTCATCATTTACACTTCAAATTTGGATATGATTGGAAACAATGAGGTCTTGCACAAGATGTTTAAGATGCTTGCAGTGTTCTGTATCATGTCCTTTTTTTTAGTGATAAGCACAATAGGCATTGCATCCAAAGTTTAGAGGTAATGGCTTGCTAGGGTCAAGGGATTGAACGAGAGATAAGGGAAGCATGTTTTTGTTTAAGAGTTAGGTCACAATGTTGTGGTGTGTGTCAGGTAAGGGAGTAAATTGTCTTTGAAAATCCCCAAAGATACAAGGATTACTCTTTTTTTATAATAGTTAGTTAGATATCAATTGGTTGGGTAGATTGAGAGGTGGAATTTAGTTGAAAGAAAAATTTATTTTTCTTCTAAAAGGTTGTTAAGTGTTTTGGTTTAAGGTTTTAGTCTTTTTAGGATGAGTAGGAGTGGTTTTTGGTTCACTACTGGTTAGGGAATTTTGATAGTCTTGAAGGGCAGTGCATAAATACATGAAGGAGGGGAATTTCATCATGTGAGCTTATCCCCTATCTTTCTTTGTAAGTTTTCTATGAACATATTTTAAAGGTGGGAATCAAGAATTTTCACATTGATTTGGGAATAAAACAATTAGTAGTGTGAAATAAAGTCAGTTACTTTTTCACTCTCATTTTGTTTGCATCTCATAAAATCAACCAATGTCATTTTAGGGACCATGTGCACTTGGAAATGGTTAATAAAACCCACAAAAATTTCATTGAATGAAAAAATTGAGTTACTCGGTAATGTAGAGAACCAATCCAAAGAAATATCTTTCAAGGATTAGGGAAAAAGTTTAGCCAAAACTTTGTCTTCAAGAAAAAAGTCACTACACAAAGTAGTAAAGGGGGTATGTGTAGGATCATCATGGAAAAAATAGGCACTTAAGTGGCAAAAAATTCAAAAAAATTAGTGTTAGGCAACTTGATGTGAAAATTTGAATAAGTTATCTATATTATTTCAAAAATATGTAAGAATTAATAATCTGTAGAAAATTGAATGTAGTTTCTAAACTACTAGGTTTATTTAAAATAAATAAAATTTATTTGGTGAAAATTTAAAATTTCAATCTTTAGTAGTACTTAAATTTTAGGGAAAAATAAGTATGAGTGTCACATTCAGCCACCCTAACCATAATAAAATGATAATATTTTTCATAATATTTTATATATAAGTAGAGGACTCATGTCTGGATGTGAAGCATATTTTTTTTTATAATTTTTTCCAAGTGAATAATTAATTATGATTTTTATTACAACTTTTAAAAATATAAAACTCGTATTTCTTGACCACCTTAACTTGGTCAAAACTTCATGAAATTTAATTTTTCTTGTTTTAATCCTATAGTATGTGAAGCATAGAATGTGATGCATGTTTTAGCTTCAAAAAATGTGATACCATTGAAAGTTATAAATGGTTTTCAATCAACCAATCGATCAAGACATTAGTCGTAATTCTAATAGAAAATAAATAATTATTATTTATTAAATTCAAATTAAAGCATAATTTATATTGGTGGAAAGCTAAGAATATCCTCTAAAAACCCTTTTCATTTCATCAATTTTGGGTAAAAAAAAGTCGTTAGCCACATACCCTACAAATACCCATAATATTGCCACTTTTTGGCCCATCATGATCCTGCACATACCCAAGGCATTATCATGATTATCAAGATCTCCCTTTCCTCCACATTTCTCAAATATATGGATCTCTATACCTTGTGGGACTGCAGTTCTCAATATCTCCAAGGACAATGGAGAAATAGTATGAAGGTAGACCTTTTTTATTTTGATTTGTGGTGGAAACTTGATGTTGGATGGATGAAAGGCGTTGTAAGAGGTGGTTAATGATAGGGTGATTGCTTGTAGTATGTGATGGAGATGAATAGGGTGATGGTATGTATGTGTTGGAGGGACTAATAAATGAGTTGCTTATGGGAGGAGATATAAGATTAGGTTCCACATAGGTATAAGGAACCTTAGTGAAAATGTTTTAGGTACGAAGGATGCTACTAGTTGGTTGCATTCTTGTGGTCATTTGAGGATTGGTATAGGTGGGAATTGAGGTTATGGTTGAAGAGGTGAAAATTTGATTTCCTCTTTAGCTTTGCATATTGCTTGAGTTTTGAGCACTGCTAGTGGTGGGAGGAAGATGGGTAATGTGTAGGATCATAATGGGCCAAAAGGTGGCAATATGATGGTTATGTGTAGGGAATGTGGCTGACAACCTTTTTTTTACCCAAAATTGATGAAAAAAAGGGTTTTTAAAAGAGATTCTCATCTTTCCACCAATATAAATTATGCTTTACTTTGAATTTAATAAATTATTATTATTAATTTTCTATTTAGTTATATTTAAAGTCTTGATCGATAGAATTGATTGAAAAACATCACAACTTTCAAAGCAGGTATCATATTTTTTTTAATCTAAAAATGTGTCACATTTTGTGTTTAAGTATACTATAGGATTAAAAATAAAAATTGAATTTCATGAAGTTTTGACCAAAGTTAAGGTGGCTAGACATCTGATTTTTATATTTTTCAAAATTTGTAATAAAAAATCATAATTAATTATTTACTTGGAAAAAAATTGAAAAAAAATGCATCACATTAGACTAAGTCCTCTACTTATATCTAAAATCTTATAAACAAATATTATCATTTTACTATTGTGGTTAGGGTGGTCGAGACAAACACCTACTTTTTCCCCAAAATTTAAATACTACTACATTGAAATTTCAAATTTTCACCAAATAGATTTTTTTTCTTTTAAATAAGCCTAGTAGTTTAGAAACTAAATTTAATTTTCTATAGATTTTATTCTTACATATTTTTGAAATAATATAGATAACTTATTCAAATTTTTACATCAAGTTTCCTAACTCTGATTTTTTTGAATTTTTCACCACTTAAGGGCCTATTTTTTCCATGATGATCCTCCACATACCCAAATTTTTTCTAAATATTTGAGCTATGCTATACACAACTTCTAATCCCTAATCACTTTCCATCATTTGGTGAAGGTTCTCTATGGTAGGTATAATAGTCTTTGAAATGATTTTGGTACTTACACTATCTTGTAAACTAGCTAAGCCTTCATGAATTTTCATTATGTTTTCTTAAGGAATATGATAAATCATTGTTTGGAAAAATGGAACAACACTTGTAGGTAAGGTAGTTATAGAAAAAGAGGTGTCAAAGGTATGGTCCATACCTAGTGAACTAGTGCCAACACCAAAAGTAAGAGAGCTTGATAATCCAAGATCCACAATGAGTGTCTTATTGTGGGATGCCATGAGTCTTGCACTTCGTCTAACTATAGTATTAGTAGTAGGACACCAAGTACTACAACTCATACAAGGGATAAACTAGAGAAAGTGCAATGAACACAATATTCTATGTCCAATTACACTTCAAATGAAAGAAATTGGAATAAAAACAACTATGGAAACTAAAATAGAAAACAAAAAGCAACTCACAGAAACACAAAAAAGCAATTTCAAATCCTAAAAACTAGAGAATCAAAGTCAATAGGGAGTAAGATTCCAGGAAGGGTGGCTTGGTCCTCCTGGTGTGATTGTGAAGTTCCAAAGGCTAAAACAAATAGCAAATAGTAGAGAGAGATTTTGAAGCAAAATTTATGAGAGGGACTATGACACCAAGAAGGGCATTTTATTCCTAGTAGAGGTTTTCTTATAGAAAAATAGTGAATTCTAGAATGTCAACAATGTTTACAGATTGCCTAGGCAAGATGCTGATGCTGAGAAACAAAAGAATGTGCAAATAAGTGCAAGAAAAAGTAGCTAGAAACAAGAAATTGAAAGAAAATTGGAATGCAATTATCTTTTTTTTACTTTTGATTGCAATAAGAATGCAATGAAGATGAAAAATAATGCACTTTTCAATTTTTCAATGAAATGAAATAATGCAATTATGCAAGTTACCTTAGATGCACTTTCACTGATGCAAGATGCAATGCAAGAATGAATGTTATCTATATATAAGGACTTAATAGAATCCAAATTAGAAAAAAAGGGTGTCAAGTTCACTAAAATGATGAATGGGAAACTGGATACCTTTTTGGGATATCTCACTTTTTTCCACTCAACCATTCACTAATGTCCTAGGGGTCTAAATTGTATTGACTAACAACCTCACAAGGTGAGCTAATTCTCAATTAGGAAGGGGTTCCTTATGTTCTAATGGGTTCACCACCAAGAAAATGCCTACAAAAAAAAAAGTTCAAAACCACAATGTGATATGCAAAATGACCTGTAACTAGAAATTTAAGCTAAATGAAATATGCAAATGATGAAATTATGTAATAGGGAGATAGTATGTGTGCACCTTGGAAATTTGGAGATGTTGTGAGGATTCTAGAAATGCAAAGAAGTTGCCAAAATATGTTGTGGATGACTAAGATGCCCAGAATGGCGTATTAGTCCCACTACTTTTTCTTGGGGCAAATATAGAGTCTTTAGACCTTAGAACTAGATCTCAAAAAATATAAGAAAAATAAGGTTGGGTGGACTAAGACGCCCAAGATGGTTTATTAGCCTTGTTCTAAATTTTTGGAATCTTTGAATAGGATCCTGAGCTCTAATGTCTACACTAGCTTCCCTTTCAATCTTAGGTTTTGAAACTTCTGAATATGGCCTTTAGGCGAGTTTCCATGAAGATGACAACTTTGTAATGTAACTTTGCAACTTTGCACTTCAAGTGATCTTCATTTCTTTAACCTAGATATGCAAACACAAATATGCAAGATGGGAAAAACTTGTTGTTTGTTAGTTAATGAGGGTTTTCCTTGGTCAAACCCCTTGTTGGTAATTAAACCTTGAAATGAAATAGAAATAATAAAGGAAATGGTGAATGAACAATATGCAATGCTACAACTCACCAAACCCTTGTAAAGTCTACAAACTTGTGTGTAATGGCTCCAATGGATACATGGATCTTGAATGCTTGAAAGATAGTACTTGAATTCCTTTGCTTGAATCAAAACCCTATATCACAAATATTAGCACAACACACATGATGCAAGAAAACTCTTTGCTATGATGCTTGAATCTGAAAATGGCTTCAAATGCTTGATGAATTTTCTCTTGAATGCTCTTGTGAACTCAATTATTTTATGATAAAAGATCTCACCAAAGACTTGGGTTGAAATGAATGAATCAACCTTGTATTTATGCTTATCTATGTTTAATATCCTAAAATTATATCACACCAAGCCGACATATGAATTCATTAAATAAAGGAGGCTAAATCTCACCATAATTTGAAATTAAATCTCATAAATGACTCAAAGAGAACTAAGACACCGTATGTGGTGTGTTAGTCCCAAGTCCTAAAAACTTGGGGCATAGACACCAAAAAGGTGCCCAATCCAGATATCCTAGAATTAGGGTCCCAAGAGCCTTAGTGGACTAAGATTCCCTAGGTGGCATTTTAGTCCCAACCCAAAAATTAGGGACATACCGATGGAGTCATTAAATTATGATTTATGCATTGGAGAATGTTAGGATTAACCAAAAAATTATGTCATTCATAGGGCTTGTGGACACAAAATAGGACCAATTAAGCCATAAAGAAGCATAAATAAATCAAGGTGGACCCCAAAAAGTGTGGAAATGCAAGGGTATGCATTTTACTACACTACAGATACTTAAATTCTACTTGCACATTTTAACACAACATTATCAAACTTCCATCAATCCAAATCACTAATCTTGTTAGGCATTTTCACTAATTAATTAATTAGATCATTTTTCTCTAGTAGTATTTATTTAATTAATCAAAATAATCTCTTTCAATAATTAACTAAATCATATTTATTTAATTACCTTAACCCTCATCCATGACTAATTAATTAGATAAAATATTCTCTAATTAAACAGGTTGATACACATTAATCACATCATTTAAAAAAATAAAATTAAATCATTTATTCCTATATACCGAAATCCAAAAATCAACCCCTCTGCAACCCTTCATTCATCCATTACATTGTTTCAAATTTGACCATTCCCCTTTGCATCCCTTCATTCATCCATTACATGTTTCAAATTTGGCCATTCACTCACACTCCCCTCAAAGAATCCATATATGTTCATCGAGGGTTCACTCTTGTCTATCCACTTACATTCTCGTCAAAACGTAATTTGGTTGTATCTCTTTTCCCATCTAGACTAAATCAATCATACGCCTCTATTCACTTGATCTAATCCTATCTATCTACTTCCATCTTTCTCATCCCACCTCATATGCAGACCAATCCTAACCATCCAATCTAAGTTCAAATCTTAGACAACCACAATTGCCCCACCTGCATCCACATCAAAGAACACATCTAAAAAAATTAAGAAAGTATAATGCTTGTGTCTAATATTTCATTTGTTTTTTGTGCCTTCATTTACTCTATCATAAATGCTTGTCTAATTTATATTGAATTCTTTGTATTTGAAAGCATTTACTCTTGCTTTGATCCAAATTTCACATACACCGAGTACAGAGATTGCAATCCATATAATGACAGACATTTTTCAAATAAACGATATTGCTTAAATCTTCAAACAAGGAAGAGTGCCTTAGCAGGAATTTCAAGAAACCATCCAATACAGTCATTCTTCTATTATTTCCATTTCCAATACTGAATTTCACAATGAAGGATAGTTGGGGGTAAAACTACAATTCAAGTCTGATGTTTTCTATCCGTTATCCCAGCTCCACAGTAGAAAATTCATTTAACCGAAACTTTTATATGCCTATATTTCTGCTTTAATGGTGTGTGTACGCAATATCCCTTTTAGATATGTATGATGCAGTATTCTCATACATAATTTTTATTTTCAAATAATTATATTGACTATGTTCATGTATGTTCACCTTAGAGCCATAAAGCTAACATATCTGTTATGGGTAAGGTTTATCCTATCGCAATCAAGATCTTTTAAGTTAAAATCACCATTAAATGAATTGTCTGGGGCGGTCGTTTCAAACTGTGAGTCACCATTACTGTCTTCCTTCCCAAGAATTAAATTTGAATGTTATTGTGTCTCATTAAGCATGCAGTCAATCTTTTCATATGGATTGTGCAATAAAAAAAATAGAATAATTGGTGTTCATATATTTAATAGTATAAATGGCCTTTCTAAAAATAATACAAGAGGGCAAGTCGCGTAAATGGTCTTCTGGTGATAGATAGATGCGACCTGCAAGTGCTTCTCGAACATTTACCTAGTAGGTGACTAGTTAGGTACTAATCCAGGTCTCAAAAGGAAGGAGACGTTTTAAACAAGGTTCAAAGTCTTGGGCTTGTAGTAGTATACAATTGGTTAATGTTTACAAGAGGCGGAAATGCCTTAAATTGTTCTCCCAGCATTTGAATACTCGAAATGCGTCCAACTTGTACCTATTCAAGATGCACCTGCACTAGAATTGATGAATGCGCGTCAAACCTCTACACATATGCAAACAACAAAGGTTGACCAAGATATTCTAATAAATAGCAAAAACATGCACTATCATAGGCATATCATTGGTTATGACTCTTTACTAATCTAGTGTCCTTTATGATCAGTCTACTAATCAAATTATAACTAGTTTATCACTTATTAAATAGTTTTTTTTTTCTCCCTAATATCTAATAGTTGTATTTCAACTCTCCAACTAGTTATTGTAAGAAGTAGAGATAAATTAGAATTATAATGTCATAAATATGTAGTAATTTACATGACAACATGTAATGCAATCTAAAAATATGTTCTTATATATCTAAATATTTTTTTAAAAATTTAGAGTATATTTTGATTGTTATACATCTTCATAATGAATTTCCAATATAAAAAACTTTGACAATAGTTCCAAAGTCCACCCAAGTAATATGGTAAATGTATCTATGATCTTGTAAGTTTTCTATGTCTAGTATATTTGTGTCTACAATCATCAAGAAATTTTTTCTGTAGACTTTATTTTTCTAGTCATGTCCTTTTATAGACAACATGAGACTTATAAGCATGCTTGAAACATTACTTCCACTTAAGATAACATAAAATAAGACAACAAATTGAAGCCAAAAACACAACTCTATATATTAACATAGATTTTATGGCAAATATTGCACAAAATAAAAAGTGGCAAAATTCAAATATTACTAGTAGTATTGAATGGAAATCTATTAATCAATTAAAAATACATTATTCTAATAGAAGCATATACACAAGTAGAATATGTTCACAATTTGATTGTCATTATGATTTATAATAAAAATTCAACAAAATGTTTTTTGAAACCATTCAACCAAGCAATACACTCTTCCAAGATAGTTTTATACTAAAAATACTAGGGTTTTTATTGAAAATAAATGATTAGCTTGATTAAATATATACATTAAATATATACAAGGTAACACTAAACTATGTGTTTAATGTCTATTTTTCATTAAGAAAATGGGTAGGGCATACAAATATTATGAAATAATTAAAGACAACTTACCATTGGAATTTTTTAATGAAGGAGCTTCCTAGTGGTAGTTGGAAGAATGAAGAAGGTGACCTCCACATTTGTTTTTGATTGATGCCAACACTATTTGGTAACTAGCTAGCTAAAATGTGTGTCTATGTTGATCTGGTATTTTGGTCTGAAAATCTTCTCGGGAAAAGGAAACTGTATAAGTTTTTGATATGTTGCTCAAGAGTGGTAGTTATAGGTATAAGTGAGCTTTCAACAATCTTTGTTGATCTGGCTGTGTAATCCAAGTGACAAAATTTTGGTATTCTTTTGGCCAACAAGGTTGAGAACTGTTTGTACTTTGTGTGTTCCTT
>VDFB02360273.1:0-30425 GCA_007258455.2 Sequoia sempervirens
TGAGACCCCATTTCTTTGAGTATTTTTCCATACAATGAACACTAAATCACCATGAGACCGCATTTCTTTGACACATTTTTCATAGAGCTAGCACTACCTAATATCATAAACCCTATATCCTCAACCTTGAACACTATCCCTCAACCCTCAACCCTACACCTTAAACCCTAAATCCTCAACCCTCAACCCTCATCCCTATAACCTATACCCTCAACTTTATACCCTAAATATTAAACATTATCACTCAAACCTATAATTAAACCCTAAACCCTACATTCAACCTTATACCCATACCCTAAACCCTAAATCCAATACCCTGAACCCTCTAACTAATATCCTAAACATAATCCCTATACCCTATGCACTCATCCTTATAAAGCTTAAAAACTATCCCCCAACCCTCAACCCTATACTTAAACCCTAAACCATACACTCTCAAACCTTAACCCTATACCTTATACTCTCAACCCTATACCCTAAACCCTATACCTAATATCCTAAACCCTAATCCTTATACCCTATACACTTGACCCCATTCCTCTCTACTCTCTATCTCACCATTCTCTCCCTAGATACTTCTCTATGTCTCCCTCTTCATCTCTACCTCTCCCTCCCTCCTTTCCTCTCTCTCTCCCTCTCTAAATCTCCCTGCCTTCCTCCTCTCTCTTTCTCTCCCATAACTCTCTCCTTCCCTCTCTACTCTTTATTGAGTACCAATCTCTCTCTCTTCCTCCCTCCCTCCTCTCTCTCTATCTCACATTTCTTTCTCTCTCCCTCCCTCCCTCCTTCCCTCTCTAATTTTCTCTATCTCCCCCTCTCTCTCCTACTTCCTCAAACCTATACCTTAAACCTTAAACCCTACACCCTCAACCCTCACCACTATAACCTATACCTTCAACCTTATAACCTAAACCCTAAAAATTATTCCTCAACCCTAAACCCTATATTCAACCTTTTTGTACTCTAAACCCTAAACCCTTAATCCTAAAACCAAGACCCTCAACCCTATATCCAATATTCTAAACCCTAATCCTTATACCAAATACACTTAACCCTATACCCTCAACCTTGAACATTATCCCTCAACCCTCAACCCTATACCTTAAACCCTAAACCCTACACCCTTAACCCTCATCCCTATACCCTATACACTCAACCTTATACCTTGAACATTATCCCTCAAACCTATACTTAAAACCTAAACCCTACACTCTCAAACCATAACCCTATACCTTATACCCTAAACCCCACACTTGAAGCCCTATACCCAATATCCTAAACCCTAATGCTTGTACCCTATACACTTAACCTGATACCCTCAACCCTCAACCCTATACTTAAACCCTCAACCCTAAACCCAATACCCCAACCCTATCTTTAATATCCTAAACCCTAATTCCTATACCCTATACCCAATATCCTAAACCCTAATGCCTATACCTTATATAATTAACCCTATACCCTCAACCTTGAACAAGTTATCACTCAATCATCAAACCTATACCTTAAACCCTAAACCCTACACCCTCAAACCTCATCCCTATACCCTCAACCCTATATCCTAAACCTTGGACATTATCCCTTAACCCTATACTTAAACCCTAAATCCTACACTCTCAACCCTTAACCCTATACCTTATACCCTAAATCGTACACCCTAAATCCTATATCCAATAACCTAAAACATAATCCCTATACCCTATACACGTAACCTTATACCCCCAACCCTCAACCCTCAACCCTCAACCCTATACTTAAACCCTCAACCCTACATTCAATCTGTTGGTTAATTTTAACGAACCAAGCAGGCCTTAGCAAATATCTATGAGTCTACCAAACTAAATTCTCAAATACCTGCCAGACGAGTGGCCAACAAATGAGATAAAGTGTATATTTCTTTACCTCCTGCACTTTGGGTTCTGCCAGACCCAGGAGGATGTTCCCACAATGCCAAATATATAACTCATTTCAACAATTTACACACATTGTAAATCAAGGTAGACAAATTCTCATTAATAGAAAATAAGATGAAATCGCTCACAAAGATGGCAATTCTTTGGGTTAATTATGTATCTTAAGCTGAGAATGTAAAAACAACAATGAACAACAGGTCCAAGTCAATGATTATTTTAAAATATTTATCTTAAGTCGAAGGACTGAAACCCCAAGAAAGGCTAAATGGGTTAAAGATTAGTGCCATTATCTAGGGCTTGCACAAATTGAAACATAAGGCATGTTTAATTCTGAGCAATTATGATATAGTGATGTCATAGGTTTGTAATTCACAAATCAATGAATAAATACTAAAGACTTCTTACCAAATCCAAATGACTTTGCATAGGAACTCATGATCTAATCTAAGCATTTTAACTCATTCCATGAACAAGATCCAAAACCAAATCACATATCAAAGCATAACATGATTACAATTAATGAAATGATCGTAGATCAGTATTTTCATTAATAATTCTAATACAAAACCAAAAGGAGAGACTATAGACTCAAAAAATCTCCATTATCATTCAAATATACTCAAAAACCACACATTTAACTAAATTTATTGTCTAGACTCAAAACATTAGATAAAGACTCAACATATATATGCTTTGTGTTTTTCAATTTTCTCAATGTAGCTCCAAAATTTCAACAAAATATCCACACAAATGGCCTTGAATTCCCTTGTATAGAATAAGGGAGAAAAAACAAGCCTCGGGCTAAGTGTGCACATGTCGATATCGAAATGGACTGCTAGAAGGTATATTCCAAATTCATTTATATTTGCAATCGTAAAAAATGGAGGGAATACACATAAGACAAAGAAAATTTACATTTGCAATAAAGAGAAACTTTTCCTTTTCAAAAAGACATACCAAAAGGAGCACATCCAATTTATCAAGCAAGATGAAAAAATGATGTGGACCATAGGTGAGTCAGCATCTCAATCAACATCCTACATCATCAACAACTGATACATTCTTGTGAAACATATGTTTTAACTTTGTAATCTCTAAGGCCAAACCTATACAATACATGACCTAGTATATGTTTCACAAACCAAACTTACCAACATATAATCTTCCCCATTCTTCATACTCTTCCTCAAATGGCCAATCAAAACCCATAATTTTTTCCATGGCTTTCCTATAAGGGGAATACTTGGTTACAACTACATTGGATTCCCTATCAAAACCCTCTAGAAAGCTAATAAGAAATGTTAGCCTCCCCAGGGTGTTGTTGAAGACAACAATATTAACTTCTTTGAAAATTTTATTTACCTGAGAATCAATAACCTCATCTAGTTCCTTCTTCCATGTCTACAATGGTTTCACTTCATAATTAGCCACCTCAATATCTGGTAATGGTGCCAAGTCAGTGTGGTTATATTGAGCTATCAACTCTATTATCTTCTGCTCCAATGGAGCTACATATCCCTGAAAGTTCTCCTCACTCAAATCACATACAAAGTCATAGACTGGAAGCACTATAGGGTACTTATCTTCATGCTGGCCAACTCCCACTAAAATCAACTTCAGTCTCTCAACTCTTGGGACCCATTTATTTAGGGTCGGTATGGCCAACATCTATCCTTTTGAGAAAAACTCATTGCATGCACCATCAAAGCATAGTTGTCATGCACACTATTGAGTCTATTCTGAATCTTCTCATTCAAATGTTTTAAGGTAGTGCAAACAATCTTTGATATGTTCTCATACATTGTATCTTGAGCTTTCTCTAGCAACTTCTTATATACCTCAATTTCTAGAAGCAGTTGATCTCTGTCAGATGAATTAGAGCTTGGTCTGCTTATTTCTTCCTCTGCAATTGGTTCTTGTCCCCGATCATATGGTATCACTTATCAATAAACATTATGGATTGTGGAAACTTGATATCACTAATATATATATAATTAATGTTATAAAACAAAGTGCCAACAAAAACAAAGGACATAAATGTGTTAAAATATGATCTTAGGGGCGAGTGTATTATTTCCACTACACAGTTAAAATTGATTTCATGGGAATTACCCTCATTTAGATAACACTTACCCTAGCCCACACGAGTAGTGGAGTTGGCTTGGGTCGTGGGTTTGCTCCCCATTGATTTCAAGTTTGATTCCTGCTCTTGGGTTTAACAGGTGGACATTCTTGCGGGCTACAACATCCACCCACAAGGGACTAATCTTGCCTCAGCTCACCCCTTATAGACCCCAACTTGGCAGTTGTAAGCCCAATGTAAGGTTGGTTAGGCATTGGACTGGGTCATGGAGATACCCCTATTGCATTAAATTTATTAAAGAAAAATTTAATGAAATAATAATTTACCTTGTTTTTCCTACAAATTTTCTTATAACATTGTAACTTCTTAGTCAATCAAAAGAAATAATTTTTACAATTTTGAAAGTTAAATATTTTACATATTTACTTTAAAAAAATTAAATTATATTTAAAGAATATAAAATTTTAGTTTTTAATTGATTCAAAGACACTTATTAATAACTAATTAACAAAATGAATTGAAGAACTCATTGCAATAATATTGTTGACGACAAGTACTAATTTACATCGAAGGTGTATCCTATTTGAAGTGAATGAAGCTAACTTTGACAATCGACAGCGTGCAGTCATGGTGCAGTCATGGAGAGGGTATGCAAGACAATCAAAGCCATCTAGTCCGTTTAGCAGTGAAATACAAATTTATTGCTTGTAAACTAATTTTTTTACTATCCTTGCAATGTGAATGTTGTGACAAAAATTTGTGGAACAAGGTATCTACCACTCGTATTAATTGCATTGCTCTGTAATCTAAACTCCCAAGTTTTCTTCTAATGCTGATGAGTAACTACCATTAAAATTATCAACGTCTACAATAACTTTTACTTCATTAGCTACAATCTCTTTTATCACTTTCACTTTCAAATATGAACTAGGTGACTCGAACTTGTGACCTTCCCATGGAGAAGTGCCCAAAGTCTCCTTTGTTAGAACAGGGGAGAGCATAACAGAAACAGATTTGTATTAAACAAAATGAAACAATACATCAATTTACTGAGCTTCAGCTCATGCATCAAACACCAGACTAAACACAGGCTAATATCCTCTAACAGCTCTGTGGAGCTGGACTCTGCTAGAGAGAGTGAAGAGCCCATTACATCTGCCTCTATTTATAGAGGGCTTAGAACTTTCTGGAATATGGAATAGTTAAATCATATGCAAATTGTGAGAACTCTCTAGAATGGACGGTGGGGGAAGGTTCTACATAAGTTTGAACATGTGGGAGAAATTATTTCCCAACACTCCCCCCTAATTTCTACCACTAATTCTCATTACATTCTCAGTCTCTTTCACTGATGTTGCGGCATCTAGAATCTTTGAGAACTAGCGATCGAACCTAGGAAATCCCATGTTGCAGTTGGGATGCTCTAACCACAAGCTCTGGCACATTTGGTTACCAGTCCATCATCGGTTTAGGTGCTCAACACTTGTATTTTCTCAACACCTCCCATAGAGTCACACTGTTGGTGCTTGGGGATCCTAGTAGGCTCTTGATATCTGTCACAAATGGTGATAGGATCACTTCTTTTTCCTTTTGACGTATGTCATAAATGGTGACAGGATTTCCTCCTCAAATTCTCCTTCGATTATAGAAATCGGTATCTTCGCTTGCCTTCTTAATCTCCCTTTTATTTTGTGTGGTTCCAAACCAATGATCTCCTCTGGCAGCGGCTTCTCCTTATCACTGTTGTAATAAACTGTGATTTCTTTATGTCTGCGGGCTTTATCAAAATCTCTGCTGTCGAACTCTCCCTTTGTGATGCCAAATGTGGAAACAAGAATCTCCATCCTGCCTAATTTTGTGATCTTCTCCATCCTGGCGGACTTCTTCAGGATGATGGCTGCTTCTTTTCTAGGCAGTGCCTTCCTTGCATAACAATACCTTCAAAAACATGAACTGTGACAACATCTGACAAGCCTCCTTTGTACAATGATGCCTTTCCTTTGAATCTCTAATAGTCTCTTCTCTTGACAGAAAACTTCCTTATTTCTTGCGATCTCCACTATGCTAATCTCCTTTGACAAATTCTTACAAGAAACAACATAGCTTTGTGCTCTCTTCTCAAAACTGCTCTCAGCCTTGAACACTCCTAGCAACTGCAGAAGACCTCCTCAGATTCTTCTGACTCTCCAGGCTCCTAGCAACCGCAGAAGACCCCCTCAGATTCTTCTGACTCTCCAGGCTCCACACGACTGCGGCCTTTCTTACGATGCCAAATGGGTTTGTAACCTTTCATAGATCTCCAACAGCGATTTTAGCACGTTGACAGAGAGGATCTTGGTGAGCACAGCAGTCTGAATGGTCCAATGGATTCCACCATCGGCTCTAATACCAATTGTAGGAACAGGGGAGCAGAAGTAAAAGGGAAACAACCGAAATAACTTATATTGATCATAACAAAAAATATTACATATTATCATTTGAGCTTTAGCTCTTCTCAGATTCAAAACACAACTTCATATAGCTCATAGATTTTACAACATCAAACTTATAACTTCCTACAACTCTGTGGAGCTGGACTCTACTGAGAGAGTGCATAACAAAACTGTGTTCAACCATTATATAGAATGCTCAATGCATACGGTGAGAGAGAACACATCATAAAATAATATTTTCTAAATCACCCACAAAACGTGTGAAGCTGGTTGAAGTGACAGTGAGCAGTCTGGAGCAAATCATATGAAATCTTGTTCGAATCCTTGTCTTAAATGTTGGATGAGATATGACTACATAGCGGGATCTGAGGATTTAGCCAGAGGATAAAATTAGCCGAATCCCGGTGGCATAATTAAATGGTAGATCGTTATAATTTCCAGCATCCTTCTTATCCTATGTTAAATCCTCTACTAGTTGTTTGGGGCTCTTCGATAGATGCTCTTGTATATTTCCAGCATGGAAGTTTTCAATTTATTCAGTTCTTTCCCACCTCCAAAAGTATTCCAGCGATTTTAAAACGAACACAATCTCATACTAAACACCATGTGGTAGGCCAGGCTGAACGGTGCAGGTGATGGTGAGCGGTGACCGGAGACGTTGCTGGGACGCGGAGCACCTATTTTGGGCAATAAATTGCATCAAATATCCACACACCAGTCAAAATTAGACCAAATCCACAGTACGCAAGAGAAATAAAAACAACACAGATAATTGAGAAAATGTGAGCCGACGTGCTGAGGTGTTTTACATGTTGTGATGCCCAAATTCAGGTGGAATAGATTAAGACAGAAAATAACCAAGGATGGATCGCCATTAAGATAGAAAGAAAGACATAATTCCTTAAGATATTCTCATGCTTACACTTTTTGTAGCCACCTGCCACCTTATGTGCCGAAAAATCATTTACCAGCATATCACATGCCAGCAAGCCCATGAGATAAATAATCAATTAATATACTTAGTAATAATTGAAAAATTAAATTAAGAAGTTATATTGTATATTTATTAATTTAATAATTTTATTATTTATTATTAATTTTTAAAATGATATTATGCTATATTTTATATAATGTAAATTAACTTTAAAATTATATTATGATTATATTGATTATTATATATTATATTTTATACTAAAAAATATTAAATATAAATATAATACAATATGCGATTAATATATAATATATTATCTAATACAAATTAAATTATATTTATTTTTAAAATAATATTGTTTATATTTATTATTATATTGAAAATTATTAAGATAAATATAAAACAATAAATAATCAATATATAATATATATTTTATATAATACAAATTAAATTATACTTTTTATTATATAAATTACATTATTATTATTATATATTATATTTTTATAAAATATAAATCATTAGCCTCATTTTTAAAATTAAAATTAAAATTATATTTATTATTATATATGAGATTATATATTTGTATCCTTATTTCTACCCCCCCTCTCTCTCTATATATATATATGACCTCTCCTTGCATCTCTCTCTTCCCCTTCTATCTTTCCCACTATATCTATCTCCCTCTTTCTATCCCTATCTCTCCTTTATCATCTCTCTATTTCTCTCCCCCTCTCCCTCCATCTTTATCTATTTATACATATCTCTCCCTCTCTATCTCTATGTCTACTTCTCTCTCACTTACACACACACACCCTATTTTTCCATATCTCTTTATATCTCTCTCACTCACATGCACACATTCCTTGTTTCTCCCTCCCCATCCCTCTATATCTCTTTGCCCTCTATATCTCTCCCCCTCTCTCTATTACTTGTCTCTCTCACCTCCTTTATCTTTCACTCTTGCCCCATTTATCTCTATCTTCCCATCTCTCCCTCTGTACCTATATCTTGTTTGTTTCTCCCTCCCCATCCCTCTATATCTCTTTGCCCTCTATCTCTCTCCCTCTCTCTATTACTTGTCTCTCTCACCTCCTTTATCTCTCACTCTTGCCTCATTTATCTCTATCTTCCCATCTCTCCCTCTCTACCTATATCTTGTTGTCTCTTTCTCACTCTTATTAACTCCATTTCTCCTCTCTCTATATCCCTCTCTCTATCTCTCTATATATCATTTCTTATATATTTATCTTTCTATCTCTTCATCTCCCCCTCTCTCATTCTCTCACTCACATAAACACACACATTCATTGCTTCTCCCTCCCTATCTCTCTCCCTCTCTCTATACCTCTATCTTTTTCCCTTTCCCTCTCTATATCTTCCTCTATCTATATCACTTCATCTCCCCTCTATCAATTGAGTTGTCTCTCCCTCCCTCTCCCCCTCTCTCTTATTCACTTCATTTCTCCCTTCATCTCTCTTACTCTGTCTCTCTCTATTTCTCTATCTCCTCACTCCTCTCTCTATCTCTTTCTATCCATATCTTTCTCTACCTCTATCTCTTTATCTTTGTACCACTTTCCCTACCCCTCTTTATCTCTCAATATCACCCTCTATCTATATCTCTCCCTCTCTTCCTCTCCCTTTCCTTTTCTATATATTGAGTTATCTTTATCTCTCCCTCTATCTCTATCTCATTATATATCTCCATCTATCTAACCTTATATCTCTCCCTCTCTCTACCTCTCTTTATATATTACTTCCTATCTCTATCTTTATTTTTCTATATATCTCTCTCATTCTCTCCCTCTCTCTCTCTCCCTCTCCCTCCCTCTATATATTTATCTCTTCGATATCCATCTACCCCTCTCTCCTATCTCTCTATCTCTCCCTCTCCTTCTCTCTATATCCCTCTCCTTCAACCCCATCTCCATCACCATCTTTATCTCTATCTTCCTTTCTATCTCTACTCCCTACTTCTATCTCCTTAGACCCTCCCTCTCTCTCACTCCTCTCCCCTCTATCTATCCCACATTCTATCCCTCTCTCTCCCTCTTTCCCTATTGCAAACATAACATAAGTCAATTGGTAATGGAACTTGATTATCTTCTTGCTTCAGAAGTTTTGTTTCAGTCGTATTTGGATCTTTTAAGTGGATCACTTCTCCATTGAGACCTTTTTTGCACAAACATTATTTGTTGAATAGCCTAACAATTAACCTCATGTACTAAAAAAAATATTAAAAAATAGAACAATTTGTTTCCAAATTAACCTTCCACCCCTCTTCAACGTACCCATTGCACACTAAGGTGTGATTGCTAGTTAAGCCAAGAGGCTTCTACAATGAAAGCACATATGCGTGTACATTTTTTGAAACTATGTTTATTTTGATGTTCTCCTGCCTGGCAAGGTTATATATATTATAAAAAAAATAAAAGCAATAAAATAAATATAACTAACATGCATATAAAAAAATGTAGCCGCAAATTCATTTTCTATATATATTATAAAAGAAAGGATATTAAAAGAAATGTAAGCAAATTGATGTGACAAATTGATTAAAAAATAAGCGCCTCAAAAAAAATATCTCTCAATTTTTTTATAAATATTATTAATAAATAATATATATATACTAATAATATTATATAAAAATGATCTATCAAACTTGTTGAGAGTCAATAACCCTCGTTTCACGTAAATAGCCGATACGACAGTACTACGTTTCAACCTGAACGACTTTAAGGAGCGGCCTATTTATACTTCAACCTGAACGACTTTAAGGAGCGGTCTATTTATACGCGTGTATGATATTTCGATAGTGTTTTTTTCCGACTAAAATCGAAATTATGACCGTTGAAGCACTGCCGTACGCTTCCCGCAAAAATGGTATTTTCCAGCGAGGTTTGTTTCCGTTTGGTAGTTTCCCACTCGATTTTGTTGAATAGCATAGCAGTTTAGTTTACCCGATGACGTCGCGTTGATCGTGGCCGCTTCGCGATATCAAAAAGTCATCGAGTCAGTCAATTTGTCGGCTGGACTTGGTTTCGTATCTCATACCAAAAATACCAATATTTATTCAACGCTTTAATTTTACTCGTTTTCTCTGTCGCAAAATTACAACAATCTACAAAATGCATATGTAGATGTAAATTGCCGATGGCAGAAAAAAAAAAATTATCTGCATTCCAGTCGTCTGTGTATTGCAAATACCAAGGTGTAGTGAATATGTACAGAATTGGTATTCTGCAGATTTTTTTTCTTTCCTTGGTTTTATTGGCGCCATTAGCAACAGCAGACCCACAGACAATGATTGTTGGGAGAGGAGAAATGTGCGAGAAAACAAAGGGACCATACAGAATTGGGGTCACCTTTCAAACAATCCGGCAAAGAGTTGTTGATTCCTTAGTTGCAAATGCTCCTGAGATGGGCTTCAACCTTTCCTCCGATGGAGATGAATCGGAGGGGGTCAAAATTTACGGTCTCGTTCAGTGCCGGGGAGACATGAATCCCTCTGACTGCAGAGAATGCGTTTCATTTGCCAAGCAGGTTCTCCTCAAACAGTGTTTCTCCTACGTTTCCGCATCCATTTTATTGGACGGTTGCTTTCTCAGATACGCTAATTACACTTTCTATTCAACATTGACAAGGAGTGGCACTCAAAAGTACTTGAATCGTAGACAGCGTGGAGAGACAAAGATCCCTAATGCCACACTTGCAAAGTCTTTAGATGAACTCCTTAGTAAAGCCACGAATTCGGAAAACAGTTTCAGTGCTAATTTAGAGGTCGTGGATTCTCCTGCTTTGACGATATATTCTCTGGCACAATGCTGGCGCGACCTGAAATTCCAAGACTGTAAACAGTGCCTTGCAAGTCTTTATGATACCCTCTTTTCTGGTCTGACTCGCGAAATATCTGGAGGTCGAGTGTTTACCTTGAATTGCTTCCTACGTGTTGAAATTTACAGTTTCTTTCATCTTGCAGCTCTTTCTTCCTCACAGGCGATTCAGTCAGAGTCCACTGTTGTTCAACATGTGTGCAATAATGGTGAACTGCAGAGCGCGTCTAAAAGCGATTTGAAACTAGTTGTGGATGCACTGGTTAGAGACGTCGCTAAAACAGGGTATGCTACTTTTTCACATAGAGATACAGTTTATGGCTTGGCTCAGTGCAGGGGAGACATGAGCGCTGATGAATGTAGCCAGTGTGTTTTGCTTGCTGGACAAAACCTGCTCCAAACTTGTCGGGGAAATTCTGCCGTCAATATTTTAAGCGGGTGTTCTGTGAGGTATGAGACCTACAATTTTTATACAATGCCCATAGAAAGCACTATTCTTGACTGTAAGAAAGGCACTAAAGTTGTGTGTGAGAACATAAACAGTCCCGACGAAAGGAAGTTTGACTTGACCCTTTTTACTATTCTCCCTAAACTTGTGGATAGAGCTACCGGTAACAAAGGTTTCAGCAAAAGCGTAGATAATGTGACAAGCCTGTCTCAAACAATTTACTCCCTTGCACAGTGCGGGAAAGATATTAATATGAAAGCGTGCAGACAGTGTCTATTTGAGGCATCCGCTTACCTCAATAATTGCAGCCAAGGCGCTCTTGGGGGACAGTTTGTCTCTGGTTGTTGCCATCTGCGCTATCTGACTGTCAAATTTTTTCATGGGGATGATTCTTCCACTTCTACAGGTAACTTGGATATTTATAATTGTCCTCATTCCTGCAATTGAATTTTTGTATGCCTGACTTACTTCTTTCTTTTCTTTTTTTTTCGTTTAGGAAGCGAACGCCGTACCCTTCTAATAATCCTGTTCACCAGCATAGCTGGAACGGGTAGCATGTTCGTGGTATTGACTGTGGTCCTCCGTAAGGGAAGAATAGCAAATTGGTTAAACAGGAATGTTGATCTGCAAGGGAAAGGTCAGAATCTGTTTGTACTTAGTATTCAGATTAATACAATTTCCTTACGTTAATATGAGATAACAGATTATGCACAATATACAATGTAACAATTGTGGTTCTAGGAGAATTCACCATCAGCAATTCACAGTGGGTATTAATATATATTTCAAAAACTTTGATTTCATTAAAAATATTAATGCTAAGCCACCGTGAATTGCTGGCAGTGAATTTGTCATGGTGATGAATTTTCCCACGGTAAATTACTGACGGTGAATTTACCGTATACCAACAATTATATGTTGAACATCCACTGCTGCTCCCCTGCGTCCGTGTGAAATATAATAATGTACAGGAAGTTATTGAAAACAGCTGTGTATTTATTTTTTTATTTTTAGGGGTTTTATATCAAACTCAGAGAATCGACGAGTCCTAATATCTGGCCATTTCTATTATGAAGATGAAGATATCTCAGATGCAGCTTATGGAGCTATGCCTGAATTGAGATTGAGATACAAATTCGAAACTTTACAAAGGTGCACAGGAAATTTCAATCAAGAAAACAAACTTGGTCAGGGGGCTTTCGGTTCTGTTTACAAGGTGATATTTACTGATAATGCCTATTTTCATCCATAAGTTTTGTTACAGCAGACAATGTTATGATACATATACATCTCTTAATACAGGGAGTTTTACCCAACGACAACGAAATTGCTGTAAAGAGGCTTTTATTCTTCAACAAAGAGCATGGTGTGAAGGATTTTTTGAACGAAGTGAATATCATAAGCACTGTTCGCCACAAGAATCTGGTCAAATTGCTGGGATGCAGCGTCAAGGATCACGAAAGGCTCTTGGTTTATGAATACCTACCCAATAAAAGCCTCGACTACCATCTCTTTGGTTTCTGCTCTGTCTCCAACTAAATTGAAATTTTACCCTGAAGCTAATTACTATAATACCCTTCTGTTTATTTTTATCTGATATATATTGTTTTGAAGCAGATCCAATCTCGAAAAAGGTACTCAACTGGGAGAAGAGGTTTGAAATAATACTAGGAGCAGCAGCGGGGGTAGCATATCTTCACCACGAATCTGAAATTCGCATCATACACAGAGATATAAAAGCAAGCAATATCTTGTTAGATGAAAATTTCAAACCTAAGATTGCAGACTTTGGATTAGCGAGGCATTTCACTGAAGGTCAAACTCATGTAACCACAGGAATTGCAGGAACTCTGTAAGTATATTCAAAGCAGAAATCTCAGGACTTATTTATTCTTTATTCTTTATTCTTTATCCTTTCAAACTTTGTAATACTTTAATTTCTCAGGAACTCTGTAAGTATCCTGTTTTATTCTTTATCCTGTCACACTTTGTAATACTTTAATTTCCAGCCAATCGATTCAATTTTTAAAACATTTCCCATTTTTGCAGAGGTTACATGGCTCCTGAATATATCGTGCTTGGTCAATTGACTGAGAAAGCAGATATTTTCAGTTTTGGAGTGCTTGTTCTAGAAATTATGAGCGGCAGAAAAAATAATCACTCCAAATCTACACAAGATATCCAATCTCTTTCCCACGAAGTAATGTTCTTACCTGTTTGCTTTTCAAATTGTAAATGTTGATGTCAGTGCTGTAATGTTTTTTTCTTTGGGTTTCAGATATGGAAGCATTTTATGTCCAATACTGTTTCCAGAGCACTAGATCCAGTTTTACTGGAAACCTGCGCGGAAGAAAGTGAGAAAGAATTGTATAGTGCAGTTCACGTTGGGCTTCTTTGCACGCAGGCTTCTCCAGCACTTCGTCCTTCAATGGCCCAGGTTGTACAAATGCTCACCTCCCACAACCCTAATCTTCCACCGCCCGCTCAACCTCCTTTTATGGATTTAAATAATGGGTCACATGAAACACCAACCTTCAACCCTCTTTCTTTCAGTAATTTTAGCTATAGCAGTTTTGAACCAAGATAGCAGCCCAACAGTAAACATTTCCTGTGTTGAAAATAGCTGCCTCAATAACCTGAGTTTTGTGGTCAATTTTATGTGGTAGACTGAGTCCCATGTAAGCAACTGACAGCTATCGCCACTCAAGTCCTACCCAAAGTATGAAGTTCCAGATACGTTTTTTTTTGGGTGCACCACATTTCAGGAAGTCCATTGATTTCAAAAGGAATCGATAGATTTGGTCGCGGGATCTTTGAAACTTGCTTCATGAAAATTTATCCAGATTCAGTTTAGAGATTTCATCAATGCTTTAATGCTGCAAACCAGGAAATCCCACCTACGAGAAAGGGCCCAATCATTGGCGCTGTTCAAATGTTTCTATAGTCGTTTACGATAAAAAAACATTAAAAATAAAATAAAATTTGTTGCAACAGTTATAGCGACGGGAATCTCATGTTTGTATTTTCAATTGATTTTTAACAACCACCCATGGTTCTCAATAGCACCTTTACGAGATATTTTAAAATTTTTGTAGCGAATAAGAATTTTTGTGTAACTTATTTACAATTTTTATTTAATTCAGAGGTTTCAAATTTACAATATTAGTTAATGGGTCTTTGATCTGTTGGTGAAGCTGAATGGTTCTAAATGAGCCTCCCAGCGATCAAGTTTTGTTGAGTGCAAGGTTTTGACATCATAAGGGATGAAACCAAGATTTTTCCCTAGGCTAATTTGGTAGAATGAATACACTTGAGTTCTTGACTTTTAACCGAAGAGGTTTTAGCCTAAAGGCTCATGCTACTGTATTGGGTAGCTAAAAGCTCTTTGTAGATGATATAAAACCCTCCATAAAAAATAAAACAAAATTATAATATTTTAAAAAATTACAAATACTACTGATAAAATTATTAGATAAGATTTTTTTCACTTGAAATCTTTGATATGTATATCATTCAATTTAGATTTGTAAGGAAATCAATTGTCCTGCATTTATAAATAAATTTAATTTATTTCATCAAATTAATAAATGAAAATAATTAACTACAATGTAATAATTAAATGAGAGGAAATTAGCTATTTAGTCTTAGGAATAGTGATGTGCAATAATGTTGATAATACATAGAATTGATTTGTTGTTATAAAATTTATGTTCTTTGTTTAACAAATGCCTTGAAATCTAAATGGACACACAAAAATCTTGAGGGTCAATCACATGTGATTTTGATCTTGATGACTATAAATTTGAACCTTGACATGTGATAGATAATAAACAATGTTAGTTGTTGTTAGAGGACAATTATCATCATCGACTAGGTAGTAGTTATTTAATTCAGTTTTTTAGATCTTCATGTATAAATAGATATCTTTCATTCATGATCAATACAAGGAGTTTTTGGTGTGTGTGGATGATCTATAGATCATCCTTAAATTTTAGTTTGTAAATGTTTGATACCTTTAATTGGTATCAAAGCATTAGGTTGACGAGATTGTTGGAAAAGAACATGAGATTGTTGTCAAAGGAAAGGTCATCCCTGAAGGAGGTCATAGGAATAAGAAAAATACTTAGGAAAGGCTTATATTATTCTCAAAAGAAGAGAGGATCGCTGCAAAGAAGCCACCAAATAAGAGGAGCAATCACTTGTTTTTTTTCAAAGTCTACTTAGAAAAAGGAGATTGTAAGAAAAAGAATCGTTGTTAGTGAAGAGAGCAACAAAAGGAAAATAATGGATTGTAGGAAGGTAATTGATTTTTTTTCAAAAGGTTTATAACCAATCAAAAGAAAAGCTAAAAGCTACTGCAAATATTTGGAAACCATAAAGGACAAATAAAAGGAGATGTTGAAGACTATTAGTGGAATGTCATCTGAAGATTTTTGGGTTGAATAAGGAACCAAGTTTCGCTAATTTTATTTTGTTGGATAATTTTTTTTAGTTTTTATTAAATATCAACAACAATTATATATAAAGAGATACTCCCTAATCATTTTGGTTAATAATGGTATTTTAAATTTGAATTTACAAAGGAAAGTGTGTTTTGGAAATTTTGTAGGAAGATTATCAAATTTTTGAGACTGATAGGGGGATTAATTTGCAAAGCATTTTGTTGTATGTTTTGAGATGAAAAATCTTGTGGGAACATCAGGACTATTGATTCTTATTTTTTATGGGAAAATTTTTGTTTATTGGAGTACACGAATGCAAACTTTGCTAAAACCTAAAGATTTGTGGGATATTGTTAGTAGGGGGTATGAAGAATCTGAGGATGTTAATGCATTAAAAATAATCAACAAAAATAAGAATTAAAGAAAAATGAACAAAAAGACAATGAAGCTTTATTTTTAATTCAAGGTGTGCTAAGTCTCTAGGATAAGTGGTGTTTTCCATTCAAAAAAAGCATGGGATATTCTTGTAAATACATATCAAGGTGCTTATATAGCAAAATTGCAAAAAACTAAGGATTTTTTGTTAAAACATTAAAATGAATCAAACATGGTAATTTTACAAGATGATGTGAGTAATTAGCATGTGATTGAGAAAATTTTAAGAAGCTATCCTTCTAAATTTGACAATGTTGTTTCTACAATAGAAATTTCAAAAGATCTTACATCCATGAAAATTGATGAATTAGGTGGCATTTTATTAACATCAAAAGAATGAATGAAAATTAGTGAAGAATATTTAGAACAAACATTTTCTTCTAAGGAAAGCATATGTTTTTTAAGGGCAATGACTATCATACCAAAACCGAGCATAGAGGTGACTCTAGTAATAACTATAGAGACATGGGCTATGATCACGAAAGAGGTTCTAGATTTTCCAGAAAAAGTAACAATTATAGAGGTAGAAGCAAAAGTAGAAGTCAGGATATTGGTAGAGAAAAAATACATATTCAGTGTTTTCATTGTCATAAATTTGGCCATTATGAGTTTAAATGTTGGCGTAAGCAATCTACTCATAGTACTATAGAAGATAAACAAAATCTATTTCTTTCATGTTTGAATACAAGTTCTAATGAAGAGACTTTATGGTATATTGATTCCAGTTGTTCCTCACACATGACTTCTAATGCAAATTTATTTATTTATTTAGATGAAAAGCATAATAGTATTATTGTTTTGGGGGACAATAAATCACACGAGACTAAAGGAAAGGGAACTCTTGAAGTAGCAAATAAAAATGGTAAAATTAAGCATATTTTTGATACCTTGTTATTTCCTACTCTAAAAAATATTGTTATTAGTTGGTCAAATATTTCAATAGAATTATCAAGTTAGTTTTAATAGGAATGAATGTATTATTAAGGATAACTCACAAATATATGTAGTGGTTTCACACACACATATGATAGGTGATTGTATGTTTCCTCTTCATTTTTCTTCAAGCAAGCAAGTCATGAGTACTATAGAGGTGCATGGCAGTCAATTGCGGCATCAAAGGTATGGGAATCTAAATTTTGGTGGTGTAATTTTTCTTAAGATGAAACATATGGTTGAAGGATTGCCATTTATTAAGAATATACAAGAAATATGTGAATAATGTTTGTTTGGAAAACAACATAGAAATAATTTTTTGATTTATTTTTCTAGAAGGGCAAGGAAAACACTTGAAGTTATTCATACTAATTTTTGTGGTCCTATAGAAAATATCTCACTAAATAAATCCAAGTATTTTCTTACTTTCATAGCTATTTTTTCTTGTAAAACTTGGATCTACTGTTTGGTTGATAAATTAGAATTTTTGATAAGTTTGTTGAGTTCAAACAATTAGTTTAAAAATAATGTGGTGAATCATTAAGGTCATTAGAATAGATAATAGGGGAGAGTATAGGTCAAATGTATTTTTATTTTTTTACAAAGAACATGGGATTCAAAGAGATTTTACCACCTCCTACACTCCACAACAAAATGGAGTTGTTGAGAGAAAAAATAGAACTATATTCAAAATGGAAAGAAGTGATCAAAGAAAAGAATCTAGATAAATCCTTTTGGGCAGAGGTAGTCACTATTGCAGTTTATTTATTGAGTAGGAGTCCCACAAAAGTATTTCATGGAATGACTCTTGAACAAGCTTGGTTTGGTTTTACACCATCTATTGCTCATGTAGAGGTGTTTGGTTGCATTGCTTATGTGACTATCCTAAGGAAAAAAGAATAAAATTGGATGAAAAAGTATCAAATGCATTTTCATTGGTTATGGTTATGAAAATAAAGCTTATATATTATACAGATCTTGTCAATAAGAAGTTAATCATAAGTAGAGATGTCATATTTGATGAAAGATCACACTATATTCTTGATGAAAAGGTTAAGAATATTGAGATAAACCTCATGTGAATAGTGTAGGTGAAGAAGAATCTCGTGTGTACTTGTGTTTGATGAATCAAAAAATTTATTGATAATGTGCATTCATCCTCCAATGTAGAGAGTTAGAAGTATTAGAAATAATAATGAAGAACTAAGAAAAATCACCCTATCATGCATGTTAGATACTAATTTTGATCAAATGACTATTAGATCTCATAGACAAGTTAATTATGCTCTCATGACTCATGTTATGCAGAATGATGAGCCAATAGATTTTGCAGAAGCTAGTGCAAAGAAAGGGTGGGTTGTAGCTATGAAAAGTGAAATGACACTTAGGAGTTGGTTGAATTTCCCCCTAGTAAGGATGTTATTGATACAAAGTGGATTTATAAAACTATTAAATATAAATTTGATGGAAATATTGATTAAGACTAGATTGGTTGCAAAAGAGTACTCTCAATTTAGAAGGTATTGACTATACCAAAAATTTTTCTCTTGTAGCCAAGATGGATACTATTATAATTAATCTTGGCCTTAGTTTCTCAAAATGGATGGAATGTTTATCAAATGGATGTTAAAAGTACCTTTTCTAATGGTTATATTGATGAGAAAGTTTATGTTTCTTAGCCTCTAGGTTTTGAAGTTCCTTCCAAAGAGAATTTGATTTATAGGTTAAAGAAGGCTTTGTATGGTCTAAAAAATTCACCTTGAACATGGTACTCCATAATTGATTCTTATTTTCAACGAAAAGGTTTTATAAAAATTCAATCTGATCTAATATTTATATTAGATATTTTGGTGAGGATATTCTACTTGTTCTATATGTGGATGATCTCATATACATTGGGAATAATTCCTCTCTATTTCCTAAATTTAGAGAAAAGTTATGGTTTTAAAATTTGACATGGTTGATTTAGGAAAAATGCATTATTTTCTTGGTCTTGAAGTTTGGAAGCATACAAATGGTATATTTTTGTCCCAACAAAAGTATGTTTCAGATCTTCTTTTGTGGTTTCATATGTGGGATTGTAATCCCATGGCCAAACTTATGGAATGGAGGTTGGTGTTAAGTTGTCTAAATCGATGATTCTCATTTTGTAAGTCCCACTCTCTATAGATGAATAGTTGGAAGTTTACTTTATTTGAGCACTACTAAACCAAATATTACATATGTAGTAATCTTGGCCTCTAGGTTCATGTCCACACCTAAGGAGACACATTGGTATGAAGCTAAAAGGATTCCTAGGTATCATAGAGGAACAATGCATTATGTATTTATTTTTAGCATTGCAAGGAGAGTACATTGGTTGGAAATACTAATTTTGATTGGCTAGGCTCCATAGATGATCAAAAGTTCACTTTTGGTTATAAATTTAGTCTTGGTTATGTAGTCATTTCTTGGACACCTAAGAAGCAACCTGTACTATATCTTTTTTTTTGCAGAGGCTGAATACAAAGTTGCTACTTTTGTTGCTTGTCAAGCTATTTGATTGAGGAGGATGTTATAGGATCTTCCCCATGTCTTCATGATGGACCCACAATGTTGTATTGTGACAATTATAGTACTATTCAAATGAGTAAAAAATCTAGTGTTTCATGGTTAGACTAAGCATATTGACATCCAACACCACTACATTTGTGATTTGGTTCAAGAAGTGTGGTTAAACTTGTATAAATAGCCCCACTACAACTCAACTTGTTGATATTTTCACAAAGCCCCTTGTTCATGATCAGTTTTAGACATTTCAAAGTTTACTTGGTGTTCTTCCCAATGTTCATTATGGGCTCCAGAATCTAAGATAAAAAATATTTATAGTGTTGTTACATGATAGTTATCATTAATTAGGTAGTAGTTATTTAATTCAAATTTTTAAATCTTCATGTATAAATAAACATCTTTCTTTGATGATCAATACAAGGAGTTTTTGGTGTGTGTAGATGCTCTATAGATCATCATTAAATTTTTTCAATTTGTAAATGTTTAATACCTTTATGATGCACATTATTTGAAATGGTAAAACATAAAAGTATAATTTTGTTTACACTAATCTTTAGTACCCATTTGGTCTAATAGGATCACTTTGAATCTTCATTTTCAAAAAAAAAATTACTTTCAATCACTTATAGCTATTAGTCTAGCCAACAAATTGACTTAGTGACTTTTTATTTTCAATTAATTAACCAATACAGTCAAATGTGCTTCCTTATATTTAGACAGTGGCAACCATGATCAAAGGCTAAATTCGTTAACTTAATCTTGTTGTGACATCTTTGGGTCAACTAAATTTCTATGCTATCAAACAAAACTGGGTGGGAAATAGTCAAAATATCATACACACATATAAATAGACCTATCCTTAAAGTTATTGCATGCATAAAGTTGAAGTTGAAATGCAGTAATGTTGGACTATTTGATTACATGAAGCGAGAGCTATTGATTGTAAACTAGTTCAAAAACGATTTTTATATAATGTTATTCTTATTCATGGATCATATATTTAAAATTCTTTTTAAAATTTATGTAAGTTTATATTGAATGGTGAAAATTTAAGAAGTTTTGCATTTTTATTTTCACCTCAAAGGAATTTTTTTAAATTGAAAAGAAAAAGTTAGAAGGGAATGCATTTTAATTTACAAAATATGAGTTTACTATATATAATTTATAAATTTAAAGAATCGGTCTTATCAAATTAGATATTTTAATTATATATCATTTCACAATGACAATATAATAGTGCATCCTTTTGGGAGGGAGGATGATCAGGTAAATCAAAAATATTCTTAAAAATTGATCACATTTTTAATTATAACATGCAAAGGTTTAATAATTTAAAGACAATGTTAATTAATGATTTGTATCATTTTGAATGAAGATTCCATTTCAATTAAATTTATTTCTATTATACATTATTTATTATATATTATACAATTTTTCATTGATTACTTAATTCTTTTTTCTTTATTTCTTCAAGCAAAATTATTCTCCTTTGTAACTTGTTGCATATTTATTCAAATTGAAAAATACCAAATTTATTGAAAGAAAAGCATTGATATGATAATAATGATTAATCTTTTCAAAATTTTAATCTTATTTGCTACTTTTATTGGTGTTAAAAATACATATTATTTTTTATAACAAATCTATGTTTAGTAGATAAAAAATTGTGCATAGTACAAGAACAAAGAATATCATTAATATTAATTTTGGTACCCTAAAAGATTATCAAGTTATGTTGCAGACTTGTATTCAAGAATTTCAAACGTCAATATTCTTATTAGGCTCTTTCATGGACGCCATTGTAACAAAAAAATTGATAATCCTTTTGCTGTGAGACGTGATTATGATTCAAATGAGTAATATTAAAGAACGTTGAATTTTCTTTGGCCTTTTCGTATAAGATACGAGGCCAAAGACCAAATATCAAATTGACTGACTCACGACTTTTTAGTTATGACCAAAAGACAAATTCATTGACTTAATCTTGTTCCGACCAAACAGTCTTCGATTAAACTAAACTGCAATTCAACAAAACCGGCTGTGCAACTACCAAACAGAAACAAACCCATATCTACCAGTTAAGAGCGGACGGAAGTGCTTCTATGTTAGAGAATTAGATGGAGTATAGTGATACTTGGTCACTTAAGATTTCGATTGCGGGTAACAGACTGTAGAGGTGGTGTGTATGTGAAGTCCAAATAGACTTTGCCCCTTCACATTCCATGCCTTTTCAATTTTTCCATTCTCCAAATTATTTTAATATATTAGAGATTGTTAATTGTAATAGGTGTCAACTGAAGAATTTGTATTTGTTGTTGTTCTACAATAAAGATATTGTGTTTGTCTTTCTCGTGGATGTAGTTATATTGATGAACCACGTAATCTTTGTGTCGTTTATTGTATTGTGCTCCATTTTTATCTATTGTTTGTGATGTTCATTTCATTTTAAATTACACAATTATTTAACAATTGGTATTAGAGCCAAGGAGATGTGGAGAAGTTGAGCAAAGATGGAAGAGGTAGATAAATGGAGAATTGAAAAATTCTTGGGACAAAACTTCAAAATGTGGAAGTTGCAAATGGAAGTGTTGTTGATTCAAAGAGATCTCTCGACCATGCTAGAAGGAAAAACAAAGAAGCTAGTTGTAATGGTTGATAAAGACTGGGATAAATTAGACAAGAAGGTAGTGGCAATGCTTATTCTTTCTCTATCAAATAATGTGTTATTTAATGTTGCAATAGAGAAAACAACAAAAGGATTGTGGGAAAAGTTGTCTAATATGTATGAGATGGCTTCCATGTCAAATAAAGTTTTTCTCATGAAAAAATGTACAATTTGAAGATGAAAGAAGGAGGAAATGTGTCAAACCACGTAAATGAATTTAACACATTGATCAACCAATTAACTTTTGTGAGCATAAACCTAGAGAATGAAATCAAGGTCATTTTGTTGTTGTGCTCTCTACTCGATAGTTGGGAAGGAGTTGTTATGTCTATTAGCAACTCAATGTCCTTGAAGTGTATTAAAATTTGATGATGTTTTCTAAACTCTTCCTAGTGAGAATATGAGGAGGAAGAATCAAGGAACTTCATTGGGGGATGCTTTGATAATCAACTACAAGGGGAGATCACAAGAAAGAGGAAAGCATAACCATAGAGGAAGATCAAAGTCCAACAAGAGATCAAATTAAAGAGAGATCGGATTAAAGAGACAGAAATATTGGTTGTTGGTATCGTGGTAAGCAAGGTCATATCAAAAGAAATTGTTGGCCATTGAAGAATGCTAAAACTTAGCCAAAGAAAATTGAAGTGAATTCTACATATGAAGAGGATGCAGGTGCTCTTGTTTTTTCTATCGGAGAAGCCGTAAAAAATGTTTGGGTGCTTGATTTTGGAGCATTATTTCAAGCATATTCATGTAGAAGATTTTTTAAGAATTATCAAGAAGGTACAATCTTGGTGAGATTTATCTTGGTAATGACAAACCTTGTACTATTATTGGTAAAGGAGATGTTTTTTTGAAATCAAAAAATGGAAATAGTTGGTTGATAAGGGATGTTAGACATGTTCCTCAACTCAAAAGGAATTTGATTTCAGTTGGGAAATTGGTATTGCACTATGTTGTCTTTAGTGTTGTCATTGATGTCAACCTATGTCAACCTCTAGTGTGGTTATGATGAGAAGGTGTTCGTGGTATTGAGTAGGTGTTGTAGATGCAGCATGGTCACTTGGTTTCCAAGTGCTTTTCAGAAAATTTGTATAAAGAATGTATAAGGTGATAAGGGTGGGTTATGTATTGTGCTTCGCATTTCTTCATGCTTGAAAATGTGCTTGTGTGGTTTGATGTTATGTTTAGAGGTGTTGAATCATGTGATAGTAGGTGTGTTTGACAAAGTGTTAGACTATGAAGAAGGTTGTCTAGGAGAAATGGAATTGCTTCACATTTCTTCGGATTGAAGTTTCTTGTCTTGCGGATTTGAGAATGGGCTAATGATGCTTTTATCTATATTCCCTTGGAAGATTTTTTGTTAAGATATTCCACAAGCTTGGTTCATGTGTTGTGTCTTAGTGGTAGTTTGACTGGTTAGACAAAATGATAGTATTCTTAGTTGTAGACTTATTTGTTGCAATTTTGTTGAATATTTTGTTGGTGTTGGAATATTCCAAGATGTTGCATGTAATGTTGCTAAGTGATTCGCAGGTTGTTTCTAGACCTAGTGAAATGTGAATGTGGTTGCTTGGTAATATTCATTCCAATTTGGCCAACCTAGTGTGTTAGTGTTGCTTGTGGATGTTCTTTGTGGATTGTGAAAGCTCGGTGTAGTGTGTCGATGTAGATTTTGATCATGATTAACCTTTGGTGTGGTCTACCTTCACCTTTTTCCATTGTGGAGGTGTTTGGTGCTGACCTATTTGGTGGTTGCATGTTTGAGGTACATAGATTTCATTGAAGCCAACTTGGAGAAGGTTGTTTGAGATTACAAAGGATATATATATGCAAGGCCAATTAAGTGGTGTGTTGTATGATGTAAAATTATGTAAATGTGATCAAATGTTGTGATCTAAGTGTGAGCATGAACACCTATGACTATAGAAAGCAGTGAGTAGAAGGTGTCTGCATTTCAATGTGCTTGAATTTGTTGGAGGAAGTGAGCTGAAGGTTACGGATGGTGTAGAGTTGTGGTGGATTCTCCTACTACTTTGAGGCAATGAACCTCTTTTTAGTAGTCTCTTTCTATTCTCCTTCTATCTGGGTACTGAC
The DNA here is from genome assembly GCA_007258455.2 of Sequoia sempervirens. Taxonomy (NCBI): domain Eukaryota; kingdom Viridiplantae; phylum Streptophyta; class Pinopsida; order Cupressales; family Cupressaceae; genus Sequoia; species Sequoia sempervirens. Next base: position 24,763 of record VDFB02360273.1, read on the forward strand.
CCCTTCTTTCTTTTGGATAGTGAATCCTTTGAGCAATGAGCCTTTCTAGAATGAGCCTTTTGTAATCGGGTTTTGTTATGGATGAAGCCACAATAGTGGTTTATGACGAAGTGAGGAAGGAAAACTCACATAAAATGAATGCATGGCAAAAATGATTTTAGGGGTTCTCAGAAGAACCTATTGGTTCGGATTAACCCATTAGGGGTTCATACGAACCTATTGGTTCGGCTGAACCCATTAGGGGTTCGCTAGAACCTAGGTTCAGGCGAACCCTCCTAATACTTTCCCTCCAAAAAATCCATCAAAACCCCTTATAGAAGGGGGTTCGAATGAATCCTGGTTCGAGCGAACCCCTAGGGGTTCGTTCGAACCCCTTTTATTCCTCATCCCCTCCCTGAGACACAAAAAAAACCTAAATTTTAGCACTTTGGAGCTTAGGTTGAGGATGAAAATGGAGGAATCTTTACAAACCCAACTTGAATCAGGTAGTCCTTAGAACAAGCTATCCAATGAATATAATTTTTAATATGTTTTGGTTTCTACTATGTATTTGTTTTTAGTTTTATTACACAATTTTTTCATTGAAAATGAAGGTCTCTTTATTTTGCACATGTGGAAAATAGTAGATTATCAAAAAAACTTTGCAAAAAATATGAGTGCACTAGATATTTAAGTCCTGATCCAACAAAAAATAAAATTGAATTTTGATATATACAAAAAAAATTATGCATTATATGGTTGCGCTATGTCTGAATTGTAATTGGTTTGACTTTGAAACTTGATTAAAGAAAAAATATTTAATAAAAACCTATCTAACCAAGTGGGAGCACTATATATCAGAGTTACAAATATAAATTCGAAAGAATTAGAATTTTATCCTTCATGGAAAAAAAGTTATGCATTATACAGTGTATGTCACTTTTTAAAAATGTTGTTTTTGAAAAAATAGTTTTTCGTGGGAGATGGAAAAGTAAGTGCAATCTAATTCCAAAAATTTTGAAAAAAAAATATTTTGTGAATCTACGCATTAAAATGTGACTTAGACTCTAGTTTGCATCATCTTCAAATTCTTCATATTTAGCCGCCATAGGTGCCCTAATGTGAAGATTTAGTTTAAAAATAATTTTTAGTGTCCAAATTTAATAAAAATTGTAAACCACTTTTATTGTGGGATCACCCTTGTTCATATATATGTGAGTTAATCCTCACTATGGTTTTTCCCTTATATATGTGAGTTAATCCTCACTATGGTTTTTCCCTTATTAGTGTTTTCCACATAAATTTGGTGTTCTATTTTGTATGGTTGTTGATGTTTGATGCATAAGAAGAGTTTGAAGATCTATAAGGGTTTGAAGGTTTTAATATACAACTGATTCACCCCCCCTCTTAGTTGTCCTGTGTGTCTAACAATTGGATGCTCAAGGCTACAACATCACTATTCAATCAAGTATATGGAAGGTAACCAAAGGAGCTTTGATGATTTCTAGAGGTGCAAATCTAACACTTTATATGTTCTAGAAAGTTAAGTTGAAGTGGGAGTTTCAATGGTAGTTATGGATGATGGCACCAAACTTTGGCATAAAAGACTCAAACTCATGAGAAAACATGACCTTGAGATTTTACACAAGAAGGATCAACTTTTGGGGCTAAAATCCATGGATTTAGAGCTATGTGAGAATTGCATATATGCAAAAAACGAGGACCAAATTCTCCACCAAAGAACATGACAGGAAGACACAACCTTTGGAATTAGTGTACTTTGATATCTTTGGTCCCACTGAGGTAACTTCTATTGGTGGGTCAAAAAAAATTCACTTTTTTTGAAGATTGCACTAGAAAGGTTTGGGTTTATATTCTAAACTGAAAATATGAAGCTTTTAAAATTCTTAAAAATTTTAAAGAACTTGTAGAAAAACAAACCAAAGAAAAAATTAAGTGTTTGAAAATAGATAATGGTGGTGAATTTTTCTCTATAGAGTTTGATCAATTTTGTGCAAAAAATGACATTAAAAAGATTAAAATTATTCCTTTTACACCTCATGAGAATAGTGAAAATGAGAGAATGAATCGGACTATTTTGGAGAGAGAATGGAGCATGCTCTCAAATGTTGGTTTTTGAAAATAATTTTGGGCAGAGGGTGTCAACACAACAATATTTTAATTAATTGGAGTCCATCTTCTTGTTGGATTTTGAAATTCCTAAGGAGTGGGTGGAAAAGAGAATTTCTTACAATCACCTACAAGTGTTCATGTGTGAAGCATTTGTTCATATTCCATAAGAGAAAAGAAAAAAGCTAGATGCAATGTCAAAAAGGTGTATTTTTGTCATCTATGTGAACATAAAAATATGATTATCAGTTGTGAGATCCTACCTCCAAATAGGCCACACACAACAAAGATAAGATATTTAATGAAAAAATAATGTCTAATCTACAAGAACAAGGAACATCTTCAAAAGAGTTTGTTCCATTTAATGACATATTAGATGGTAGTGATATGAAAAACTCAAATAATTATAGCTCCCAACAGCCACTAGATATTTCGTATGGCACATTATACCCCAACTCCCATATGTTGCAGCCAAACACTATTTCCCTTTTGCCATATGATGAAGGGTGTGCACTGCCCCTAAATGAGCTCCCCTACCTCAATACAAGAGTCACCCCTTTCACAAGATTCTCTTCCTCAAGTTCATAGATCTACCAGGGAACATAAACCTCCATCTAAATACAATGATTTTATTCAACATTTGCTAATTTCTAATGGAGGAGAACCTATTACGTTTGAAGAAGTATGTCAAGACAAAGATAATAGAAAATAGATGGAATCTATGCAAGATGAGATGTTCCTTGATGGATAACCACACATGGGATTTGGTCCCTCTTCCACCTCATTGAAAAGCTATAAAAAAAATAGTTGGGTATACAAGCTAAAGGAAGAAGATGGTGGGAAGAAGAGGTATAGGGATAGATTCGTGGTGAAAGGTTATGATCAAAAGAAGGGTATAGATTTCTCAAAACAAAATCACCAGTAGTGAAAATGACTTCCATTTGAATCATGTTGGGATTGGCTATTGTGTATGACCTTGAATTGGAGCATCTTGATGTCAAGACAATGTTTCTCCATGATGATTTGGATGAAAAGTTCTATATGCAACAACTTCAAGGCTTCAGAAAAAGGGTAACGAGGATCTAGTTTACAAATTGAGTTGCAATTTGTATGGACTAAAGCAAGATCATCGTCAATGGTATTTAAAATTTGACTATTTTATGGCTGAGAAAAAATTTACTAGGTGTGAAACTAATCCTTGCGTCTATTACAAAGTTTTAGAAAATGGTGAAATTGTCTTCTATTGTTATATGTTGATGATATGCTAGTGAATGGAACTAGCATGGTAATTGTTAGCAATTTGAAACAACAATTGGCTAACAAATTTTCTATGAAAGACTTAGGGGATTCCAAGAATTTCTTAGAATGACTATCATTAGGGAAAGATAGAAAAGAAAATTGAAATTTTCATAAGGAAAATATATTGAAAATATTGCAGACAAATTTGACATGAGGGTAAGTGCACAAAGATGAGGGGCCAAAAAGCGGTCTTAAAGGGCCACTTTTTTTTTGAAATCAGGAAATACTGACCTTGGATGAGAAATTGAGGATAGTTACACTCAAAAATTTTAGATGCAACAAAAACAAGAGTCGTAGTGCTCCGAGTCTACTTTCTAAACTACTACTTTTAAATGGTAGAGATTAAAGGGTTCAAAAGGAGCTACATAAATTGGTGGTGTTTTTGTCCAAAACATAACATAGCATATGTTGTGGCTCCCTCAAAAGGTTAATTTTTTTTTAGAATTTTGAAAATCACTTCAATGAGAAATTAGCTAACATGTAGTTTATGCTTGACTTTTTTAATATTTTTTTAATGAATATATGATTTTTTACTAATTTTTAAAGTTGACACATCTTGAAAAAATAGAAATTTGGCTATGCTACCCCTATAATTTTTGAAAACTAATTGAAAATCATTTTTTTAAATATGTATAGAATGGAGTTTAGTTGATAAAAATGTAATTTATTTGAAATTTCAATAAATGGTTAAAAAATAAAGTAAAAAATACCAAGCATTGGTTTTTGACAAAAAAAGACACAAACAAAAGAAATTAAAGATGAAAGCCTTAGCTTATGAGTCAAAATGTAGAAAAAATTACATTGTTAAATAGCTAAGAGATGGCTAACATTACCTAGGTGTTTGATTTACTCAACCTTGAAACAATGTGCAAACTTATTGGTTAGCACAAATGAGATTATAATGAAATTTTGTGAATATGAAAAACATGTCTTTGATGTTGGAGGAGGGCACTCAAACCTTTGGGTTGGAAATCAAAGTAAATCAAGACAAAAAGAGACTTAGAAATTCAAAGCAGAGACGTAATGCATTGGTGTTATAACTTTTATCGCGATGCCTCTTTCTGAAGCGTGCTATAACACACTTTTATTGTACTATAACATGGCGTGCGCACCAACATGAGCTTACGTTATAATGTACTCATGTTACATCTTGTCTTACATTTTACTTGTTTTTGTTTGTCTTGCTTATGTTTCCCCAAAACAAGAATAGCATGAAACCGCGATTCTCTTTCACAGCTCATGTTATGTCCTCTGGTGTTTTATACAAGTTTTTAAATGTATGTTTGATGTATGTATGTTTGTATATATATATTTATATGTATTTATGTTTGTATGTGTATGTGTATGTTTGGTATTGCTTAAAATGTATATATATGTATGAGATGTGTCTTGTATGCTTGTATGTATGTATGTATGTATGCACATTATGTATGTATGTATGTATGTACGTATGTATGTATGCCTATATGTATGTATGTATGAATGCATCCATGCTTGCATGTATGAATATATGCTTGTATGTACATATGTATGCATCTATGCATGCATGTATGTATGTATGTATTTATGCATGTATGTATGTATGTATGTATGTATGTATGTATGTATGTATGTAGGTGTGTATGTATGCCTATATGTATGCATGCATGCATGTATGTATGCATGTATGTATGTATGTGTGTCTGCATATATGTATGAATGTATGTATGCTTATATGTATGAATGTATGAATGCATGCTTGTATGTATGTATGTATGTATGCATGTATGTATGTGTGTATGCTTGTATGTATGTATGCATGATTGTATGTATGTATGTATGTATGTATGTATGTATGTATATGTATGTATGTATGCATGTACTATGTATAATATATGTATGTAGGTTTTGATTTTAAGGTATAAGGGTGGGTAAAAGAATTATAGGGATGAGGGGTTAGGAGAATTGGTAGGTTTTAGGGTTTAGGTATGATTTGAGGTTGAGGGGATTGGGGCTTAAGTAGCCAGGTTGAGGGTATAGGGTATGGGTTGAGGGTTTGTAGTTTAGGGATAATATTCAGCTCCTTGAATGCATAATATTAAGTGTTTAAGGTATAGGGATTAGGATTTAGAATATTGGGTTTAGGGTTTATGATATGGATTGAGGGTATAAGGCATAGGGTGAAGGGTTGAGAGTGTATGGTTTAGGGTTTAAGTATAGGGTTAAGGGTATAAGGGTGAGGTTATAGGGTATAGGGATGAGGTTTGAGGTTGTAT
>VDFB02360274.1:0-17064 GCA_007258455.2 Sequoia sempervirens
TCTTGCATACGAGGCCAATAACAATATTTCTACAGCTGAGTCAATGTTTTGTTTACCCCAAAGTGTCCTGCAATCAATGAGGTATGTGCTTCTCTAATAACTTGTGCTTGTTCATCTTTTGGAACACATAATTTACCCAAGTGATATAACAGTTTATCCTGCACATAATAGTCTTTCTCTTCTACATGTTTACCATTCATTAAAGCAGCATAGATATCCTTAAAGTTTTCATCATTAACATATTGTTCCTGAAAACTTTCATGAACCATAGAACTATTCTGAAGGATTATCAAAGCATTCATCATAGGAGGTCTAGAGAGCATGTCTGCTACTTTATTATGGGTTCCTTTCTTATACTTAATAACCAAATGAAACTGTTGTAGAAAACCCATCCACCGAAAGTGCCTACTTTGTTGCAGTTTATTTGTGAGTGCAAATACTGAAGTGGCTGGTGATCAGTGTGGATTACAGTTTCTTTCCCCATTATGTAGTGTTTCCATTTTTTAACACTCTGAACTAAAGCATAAAGTTCTTTATCATATGTGGGATAGTTACTTACTGCTCCTGAAAAGGTTTTAGAGTGGTAGCAAAGTGGTTACCTCTCCTTGCATGATCACTTTGCTCCATAGCGGTATCCACTACGCATCTGTCTCGATCTCAAATGGTTGATGTAGATCTGGTAAGGCCAAAACTGGTGCGGTGCTCAACTTTCCCTTCAAAGTGTCGAAAGCCTTCTGTTGTGGACCTCCCCACTGAAAAGTTGCCCTTGTACTGGTTAATGCATGCAATGGTGATGCTATATAAGAGAAATTTGCAATAAAATTTCTCCAGTACTGAACTGCACCTAGGAAACTTCTGACCTCTGTGACTGTACTTGGCTTAGGCCAGTTTACAATAGCTTCGACCTTCGCAGGGTCTACTTTCAATTGACCACTCCCTACGACATAGCCTAAGTACACTAAGGATGTCTTAGCAAATTCACATTTAGACATCTTTACATACAATTTTTCTTTTCTCAATACATCAAAGACTTTCTTTACATGACTTACATGATCTTCCCAAGTTCGACTGAATACAAGGATATCATCTAGATAGACTATGACAAACTCATCAATAAAAGGACGAAAGACATCATTCATGACTCTCATAAAAGTAGCTGGTGCATTACAAAGCCCAAAAGGCATAACCAACCACTCAAATAGTCCTTGTTTTGTCTTAAATGCAGTCTTCCAAATATCATCTTCTGCAATTCTTATCTGATGATAACCACTTCTCAAATCTAACTTAGTGAAATAAACTGCATGTTTTAATTGATCAAGTAAATCATCTATTTTGGGAAGAGGATACCTATTCTTTACCGTTATCTTGTTCAAGGCACGATAGTCGATGCACATCCTCCAAGTTCCATCTTTCTTTGGAACCAAGACAATTGGAGAACCACAAGGAGATGTACTAGGACGAATAACTCCTTTTTCCACCAACTCTTGAACCTGCTTTTTAATTTCCTCATTCTGCATAACTGATAAACGGTACATGCCGATATTAGGAAGTGGCACATCCTGCTGTAACTGGATTTCACGTTGTATCTCTCTCTTGGGTGGTAACCCCTTCGGTTCTTGAAACATGTCATCATAAGCGGAAATAATTTTGACCATTTCAGCTTTATGTTTTGGATCACACCCCTTGAATGCCTCAGATTTATCATCTTCTTTGGCTTTTACAAGCATTAGTACAAAGTTTTTACTTGAGTTGACCAACCTCTTCATTTGACCAGCATTAACTAGTGTAAGATTAGTCTTCACCTTATGTGCCCATACAATGTATTCTACCCCATCTTTAAAAAGATGATACTTATTCTCTCCCCTATAAAAGATTGCCTTTCTATCATAAAGATAAGGACTCCCTAACACAAGCCCACAAATATCCAAAGGGACATCAGGCTTCTCCATACAAAGTTTGCGTTGATAGCGAATCTCAATTTACGCTTGTTTAGTTACTTTTTAATTATTACTCATTGCAAACCCATCCAAAATGAACATCAAGTTTGGATGAGTGTTGTAATAAGTAGATTTGCTTTACAACTTCTTAGATATTAAAGTTGACTTGTGAACCATTATCAACCAATTATCAATCTTGAATTATTGTTTTGTTACAACCACGAATATGAAACAATTCATTTCTTTGCTTATCAACCTTAGGGGAAGATTCTTTACTTTTACTTGCACTAGCATTAGAAAAACTTGCATCAAATGAGAGAGATATACCTTTCCCTTTACCTTGGATTCCGGTAGCAACAATAATTGTCTCATCTCCGGAGTCAGAACCAAGATCTTGTTGAATCACTGCAGTAGTCTTCTACCTGTCTTTATCACCTCCATATCTTTTTGGCCTCAACTCAGGATGAAGCTTCCAACATCTTGAATCATCATGCCCCTCTTTCTTGCAATGGGAGCACGTGGGTTTCTCACCCTCTTTCTTAGCTGTAGCTGTCTTCTTCCCTTTGCCTTTATCTTTGTCTTTTTCTTTCCCTTTAGACTTACCCTCAAACTTAGATGGCTTCTTGGAAAAGTTATCACTAAAAGTATTCTTACCCCTTGACTCTATATGAGTAGCTTGAATAGACACCTCGTCTAGATTGTTGGGACTCAACATCAAAATAGTGTGCCTAAGGTAAGAATGTAAACCACCAATATACTTAAGTAATGTGTCTTGGGTATACAAGGGAACATTTAGAGCAATGGCCCGTTTCCTAAACTCATGAGTATACTCCTGGACAGACTGCCCCTTACCTTGTCTAAAGGTTTGCCAATTCATGGTTAACTGTTGCATGTAACCTAAAGGGTAGAATTGTTTCCTAAGGGCAACAACAAACTCCATCCAAGACATATTAACTTGACCATGGCGAGCAATTTCTTCACGAGTTTTACTCTCCCACCAGGTGAGAGCTGTACCTCCCAACCAGAGAGTTGCTAATTGAATCCTAGAAGCATCTTCTACTAGGCCTTGAATCCTACAGTATACTTCTACTTGTTGGACCCAATCGTCTAATTTCTCAGCATTTAACTCCCCACAGTATTTAGGTAACTCAAATTTTACATCAAGCTTAATTACAGGCTTAGATTTGCTCTTAAATGGATTTACATTAGAAGAAGGAGAAGGAGAAGGAGGAGAAGAAGGGGGAGAAGAAGAAGAGGGAGAAGATGGAGGAGAAGGAGTTTTTGGAGCTTTCCCCTCTGTGTCTTTCTGATCTTCCTGCTTCTTGTGCTTTGAAGAACCTCCCTTTTCGTGCTTCTTCTTTTCTGCATAAAGTTCGTCCACCATTGCCTTCATGTCAAGAAATAGCTTCTGGAAATCCTTGACACTAAGCTCTGAACTTTGTCCACCTTCTTTTGCTTCCATCTGTGACGGTTGATTAACTCTTCGTCTTCCGATTTCTGGATTGTATTCTTCGAGTTCTCCTTCGCCTCGTTGCAACCTGGATCTCGTTAGCATTCAAATTGCAATACAAGCCACACACAAAGCTCTGATACCAACTTGATCTATATAGGATCTAGGACTAATTGCTTTTACAGAATGCGTAACGTAAAAGATCAATTATTACAACGATTAACATAAATGATTACGTAATTAAATGCTCAAATGAATAAATGAACATAACATAAAATAGATGCCAAGATAATGAACTGAGAAAGAAAGAGAGAAGAAATAGAGAGACGAAACCACAATTGATAACGGAGTTCGTCCCTAAGGACTACGTCTCCGGGTCCCTCTCCAATGGAGGACCGATCCGATTAGCTCCAAATTCAATTACAATGGCTTCAAGACTGTCTCCTTCAAGCATTCAGCAGCATGACAGTACTCTGATATGCAGAAACGTCTTCAAGAACTCTCAAGCATTCTCTCGCTATCTCCACCTGGACTTGCGAAAACAAGGACTATACCCCTCCTTTTATACAAAAAACTTGCCTAATTAGGCTTAACCACCTAATTAATTGTATATCTTCCCTGATCAACTCGTATCAGGTCTGTTTTGGCTTCTGAAATCTTTTGGTTATAGGTTGTTTAGGCATATCTTGTTTGTTATGGCCTAAAAAGCCTTTTGGTTAAGGCTCGGCCAATAGAATAACAACAAAACAAACTGAGCTCCTATACATATTGAGAACCATTGCGTGGTTCAATGGTGGCTAAGCCTTTTGCTTCGATGGAGGTCGGCGGTTCCAACCCGCCGGCCTCCGTTTTGTTTGCAACACCATAGAATTTAAACAATAAAAGCAACCCGTGGCTATATATGGTTAGGTACGTGTTCGCGGGTGCAACGGTTGCCGGCTGTTTTGGGGAAGTGGTGGTCACGGGTTCAAAACCCATCCTTAATTTTAGTAGTCCGCTCAACAAACATGCAGGCCAAAGACTTCACACGTGTCCCGATGCCATTCGACGACTTTCGCTGACGAGGGCGCTGACGAGGATAACCATACTACCTAGTCGGTGCCATGTGTCAAATCCCTATTCGATGAACTTGTTGACTTAAGCCCGTCCGCGTGTCGTGCTCTAACTCGTCGGAGATGCTGACTAGACTACCACGTAGGATGCTGATGGTGCCACGTCCGAGTATGGACAGACACGTGTCAGCCAATGATTGGTCCGTACAGATGATTCATATGCCATGTGTCATGCTTGAATTTGACCATGTGGAATCTGTACAGTACGGACAATCTGCTGATGTCATCATCGTCTGTCGGCTAAGAAGATCAACTCAATGTCTTGAGCATCGCGACGTCGGTTCGGAAGCGAAGCGAACAGCGATAGGAATAAGTCTCAATGAGCTCTTTCGCGATGACACTAATTAAATGATTTCAAAGATGATTATTTTTTATTAAGCCTTAAGCCCACTGAAGCGGTTGTTGGAAGTTTGGTGGCGAAGTAACTTGCACAAACGGAGTCCTTTTCACCCCATTCAAGTTGCGTTGGAATCAGGACATTGTTCTCTTTCTGATGGTGCTAAATTCTAGAGTATTGGGAACGCTTCAATTTTCATTGAAAAATTGTCCCAGGATCGATGGTAGAACAACTTCCTACACTAATCTTGAGATGAGAATAATAGATCTTTAATTGTTATAGAAACTTAAGAAAAAATAAACATAAATATCATGCATACCACAACACAATGATTTATGTGGGGAAAAACCTTTCGAGAGAAAAACCCCACACTCTAAAAGCCACCCAATATATTATTCAAAAATCACAAAGATTACAATATACTTGCAGAGCAAGCTTCTCACAAGAGTATCACCAACCAGAGATTCAGAGACAATACATTCGCTATCAGACTCTTAGAATACATCACCATCTAAAATTGTAGTACAATGTCCTCATAAAATAGGGTTACCTTCTAGGGAAAGACAGGCCAAAAAAAATCCACCATTAGATCTAAAAACTAATAATTAATGGTCCATATTTACAATATCATATATTTAATATATGTCGGTCATTTAGGAGTATTTGAAAAAGTTAACAAAAAATTATTTACACACATGCCACTCTTCCCCTCCACCCTGTGCTCCCATTGTATATTACACCTATTGATGCAACTAGGAAATATATATATATATCTTATCAACAATAACCTTTGGAATAACATAGGAAAGACTAGCCTCCAGCCAAAAAAATAGCCACGGATCACCTAGTAGCTTTGGGCCTTTGATGGTCTCTCATTCTTTGTTTAGAAAATCAAGTTTTTTTTCAAATGACAACACTTTAGAAACCTTACTCATATCTTTCATAGGGGTGGAAGGAAATCTAGTTAGGCTTGGAACTTTATCTTTACTTTTCTTCTTTGTATTGGAGGGATTGATGTGAGGGTGATGTTGATGAGTTGTTTCCTCTAACTTTAATTTTGATTTCCTTTTATCTAGTTCCTCTTGAAATAATTGAAGAGTATAGGTGGTGTTCTTCACTGACTCTTTACAATAGGCTATTGTTTCTTACATATTTTATAAATCTTCTCTTGGTTGGCTTGAAGCTTACCAACCTCAGACACCAGATTTCTTCAGTCTTTAATAGAGCCATCCATATGCTTTATGTTCTTAACCTCTTTCTCTAGGAATCCCTAGTTGTCAAAAGTGGCAGCAATATTTTTCATTGCATCCCAAACATCTTCATTCCGTACCTCCTCAAGCCATTCCAGAGTTTTAGATAGAACAACAAATTCAAGATTATGAATTTTCTTTTTTGTAGTATGCATTTGAGTGATCTTCCACTTTAGAATGTCATTCGGAAGATTATAGGCCTTACAAATATCATCAATATTATCCCAAATCTTGGTACAAAGGTTGCACAAGGTCAAATTTTGAGCATTTGAAGGGTCCTAAGAAGGATCATTAGAAGGCACTTCCTTTGGAGGGGTGAAGGAGGAAGACAAACCCTAGTATGGGGAGAATACGAATATTCTTCAAGGTTTTGGGAGCTCAAGATTTCCAATTCATCATCTGAAATAGAGAAATATGAATCTTCAAGGTATAAGGGGTAAAATTTAAGGGTCCAGAGTCTTTCTGGAAGAGGTAATGTATCTAGAGGGAAGGGATGGTGAATTTTCTCTTTTTTGAGTTGAGACCCTCTTCCAGTTGGATTAGAGATGGGTTGTAAACATGTGGATGCACAGAGTGAGTGGGGGTTAGGATAAGGTTATAATACTAAAGATGGTAAATTAGGCTCTTGTGGAGGGGTATAGAATTACTAATTATTATAACTTTTTCATGAACTCTTCTACCAAAAAATAAATTCAGAAGGAAAAATTCATTTTCATTTATGATAAAAATAGTTTAACATAGGGAAGAGATAAGTGTGGAACTACTTATAGTGACCCTCTAAAGTGATGTTCCTCATAACGAATTTTGCAATCTCCTAAACCACACGCCTAGAAGGACTTCTCTATTAAAATCATATTGAAGTGTTCATTTTCACCCCCTTTCTAGAAACATATGCATTTCCTCTTAGTAGTTTCCTTTAGAATTTTTAGGAATTCTAACCCCCTCGAGAGGGTGACCCATCATAGTAGCAATAATCTCAACAAAGACATTGAAGGAAATTCCATGAACAAGAACAATGCTAGACTTCCATGAGTTGGAAAAAATTTCCGAGAGCACTTAATCATAGTCATTCACGACTTTGATGTACAAAGCCAAGTTTCCCTTTTGTAGAATGCTCCACACCTCGTAGTAATTTTTTAAGTTATGAAAATTATTTGGCTTGACTTGCAAAAGACCTCCCCCCCCATTATAGGTAGACTAACAACAATAATAGAGGCAAAAAAATGAGGAACCCAAATTCCAAGAATTTTCATGGAAGTTTGGAAGGATGAGGTAATTTGGTAGCAATTTAACTTGCCACAAAGAGTCGAGTAAGGATGAAAATTCACCTTCCTTATTCAAAAATTATTAGAGGCCCTTTTTATAATATAATCCATCAACTTAAGGGACTGAGTTGTTCTTGCTTGTGACACTTGGGGTTGTGAAATATTTCACCTCATTAATAGTATTTAATTTCACATGCTCTAGGAGAGTATTGATATCAATCCAAATCATAATATTTTAGACCTAAGAGGTGAGATTAGCTAGAAAATCTGCCATCATATTACCTTCTCTAAATACGTGCTTGCTCTTGTGAGTCTCAAAGTTTATCATGTCTATACATGTTTCCCTTATTATGTACTAGAGGTACCAGCTAGGACTTGCTTTACCTTGTAACATGTTAATTACATTGTTGTAATTACCCTCAATTAACACCTTGGTTAATCTTTTGTATTTTGCAATTTCAATACGATGGAGACTAGATGCCACATCAACAAAGTTATAGGTTTGATTTCCTAGATTGATAGCATAGGTGAAGATCATATTCTCCTTGTAATATCTTAGGATACCACCCCCACCCTCCTATCTCATTTTCCCTTTATCCAAGCCATCAAAATTAAATTTTAGCCAATCTAGATCAAAGGGGTCCTATTTGATATAGATGTCGGTCTTCAAACTAGAATAATTAAAGAGATCTATGTGAATAAACCAAATGGAAATTCAATGAGTTTTTTCTATCAACCTACAAAAATATTAAAAAGATAACTTCCAACCTCTTCAAAATACATGCAAGCATCTTCCTTTTATAGAAGTTAGAGGATTTTTTCATAAATAAATACAAATAATAGTGATTATTAAAGAGATTCACTCAAAAAATAGCTCCACTTATCCTTATTCTTCTTTTAAATAAAATTTTTCATAAAATTTATTTTGTAACTCTCAATTATTCTCTTCTCATAGAATAATATGCCAAGTATCATAGCCTTCCTCCAAAATTATGCTCAAATAAAATATTAAAATTATTATAATAAGTTGCATCATAAAATTAAAAATAGACATTCTTTTTATAAATGTATTTAATAACTAACCACTCTATTTATTTCAAATATAAACGTATATGTACATGGTTTGAATTGTTTTATTTATAATATCTTAATCTAATACTTATGTGATATGAATAATTTATCTATAATTTTCTAATGGAATTGGTTCTAATATCTTAATCCACTATACATGGTCTGAATAATGAAATCAATTAAATCAATTTATTAAAAAAAGTATTATAATATAACTAAATTTATTATTATAAAGAAAATAAATATTTTTGATAATTACTACTTATCAAATTAAACTAAAAAAGACAAATTTTTAGATTATTATCATTATTTTATAACTCAATTATTATCAAAATTCAATTAATTGATCTAATTAATAAAGTATAAAAAGTGGGTTATGAAATTCAGTGTTATAGATCCCTATTGGGTTTTTTCCTTTCCTTTCAAGGCCTTATTTTGGGGGATCCTCTTTCCCCTTTCCTCTTTATCATTAAGGCATAATATTTAAGCAATTTGATATTAATAGAACTCTCCTTGGAGAATTAGAAAGGAATAATGGTTGCTCCAAATGTTGATACCATTATGTTAGACACATAGGAAAACTAAGATGGGGTGAATCAGTTATGCATTAAAGCCTAAAAACCCTAATTAATCCTTATTAAGCATTACCATGAATGCAAACAAATGATGCATCATCATGGGATGAATATTCTTTGAAGCATCGACTTCTCTTTCACCTCCCTCTTATGAAAGGCTCAATTTATTGTCCAAAAAATTAGTCTAAGATAAAATTCCAAATGGTGTCCTCCTAAATTACCATTAATAAAATTAAGTTTTGATGGTGCTACTAAGGGAAAATCAAGTCCCTCTAGAGTGGGGATTTTCTTAGGAGATTATAATGGGAAGGTGATTCATGTTGCATCTAAGGATCTCTTAGTGGGAAACAATAATGAGGAAAAAATATAGGTCTTGACTCTAGGGTTAGCTCTTGCCTCTCACCTAAAAATAAAGAAGATCATAATCAAATAGGACTCTATGCTTGTAATTAATAATTTGAAAGATAAAAATCTAGGTAACTAGATACTTCAAAACATCATTTATATTTTAAAGGGGCTTTTATTTTCCTTTCAGAATTTTGAAAGTGTTCCTTGTTATAGAGAAGTTAATAAAGTGTTGGATAGATTGTCAAACTTAGTCATTGACTTAAACTCCAACTTCATAGATGGTAAGGATATTGAAAGTTGTTTGCAATTTCCATCCTTAATTATTTTTTAGTCCTCCTAAATTATTTAGTTTTGTAGGTTGTTATCTAGGATACATTTCTAAATTATATGGCCTCAAGTGTTCCAAATATGAAATTCAAATGTATGGAATTCCTTGAAAGATTTTATTGCTCCTTTATGTTGGCTCCTTGTAATATCCATTCACTTTTTCTTAGTGTGAATTCTTCCACATCTCTATTTTAATAGAAGACATTTTCTTATGTTTTTATGACATGTTTATCTCTTTGGGATTGACAAGTCATTTTTTTTATGCCTTTGTTGGTTTTCTAGGCTTCCCTCAAATTGGTGAATCCCTAAATTTCCCTCACACCTATATTTTTTAAATCTTGCCTCTCCTCAACTCATGCATGGTGTTATTTATTTGTCTCTCTATTACCTATACATTTATGGCATTATTTCCCCATTGAACTTCCCTTTTTATTCATAAGAATTATCCTCTATTTGTTAAAATATTTTATGTTTGGTGCTAATTAAAATGCATATCATTGTCCTTAATGATAGATTATTATTTATTTCATTTAATTGGACCATAAATATCTTCATCCCTTTAATAGTGACAAACTAGAGAAATTTTTTGTGCTTCTATATATTTTGGTCAAAGATGCAAACAAAGAAATCATTGGTAAACCTCTATTGTCCAATTTTCTCAATGCCCTCTCCTCAAATGTTGTAGCCTCCATTTTCATTTTAAATGTTATGAACACAATGAAGGATATTGGAATGGTTAAGTATGTTGTATATAATTATATTTTATACTATTTTTATCCCCTAAATATTTGGATAAAAAACTTAATGTTTGTGACACCTCCATGGTGTGGCCAAAATTGGTGATATTTTCTCCTAGCTCTAGCTATAAAATTCTTCTCCTCTATTCTATGTTCTTATTGTCTTGCAATTAGAATTCTTGAAGGATTCAAGACAAATAACCCTTGTCACCCTAAAGCTAATCCAAGAGGATATTGGTGACACATTTTATTTATATTGAGGAAATTATTCAAACATGTTCATTTTCTAATAAATCATATAGCTGATAAAAATCATTCCTTTGTACTCCCCTTTCAGTGTGTCCCTCCAAATATTGCTAGCTTTAGTGGGAGATATGATGATAGTAAACATACTCCGTGGGTTACCTTTCTCCCCACTAATTACTAAGTTTTTTTGTTAGTTTTTCCTCAACTATTATCTTGTAGTTCTCTCTACTATACTAGTATTTTTAAGAGTATGTTATATGTTATTCATGTTACTAGTTTCCTCTTGGCCCCTTTGATGTTTGGGATGTTTAATGTTGGTTATATCTTCAATTCCTTTAATAAATTCATTCGTGTATGTATTTCTAAGTCCTTTTAATATATAGGTGGTTTGTAATCATTCTTTATTGAGCAAAAAAATAATAATTTCTTATCCTTGAAATTTTTATATATCCATCTAATAGGTCATTTTATAAGGTTTTTACTTTAGAAATTATTGATTCTGATATGTATAAAATTTTGGAGGGCCCAATCATTCCATTTTTATTTTTCCAAGATTCATGAACCTAATATTTTATAGAAATATAGTCCCATCAATTTGGATGTCTTCTAATACTATTATCATGTCAAGACTTCATATGCCTCTTTCCCTAAGTTTGATTATATATTTCTATTAGTCTCTTCTCATCCAAATTATCTATCTCCAACAATATCTCCTTGATTGATTCTTCTTCACTTAACCTTGATTTTATTTCTAACATTTAATTTTATACCATTTACTATATATGGAGTATGGCACCAAGTCCATACACTAGCTAGAAAAGGAAAAAAATTGCTAATATTTATAGGTGGTCCTATGATCTCATAATATGGTGCATCAACATCTAATTCTATTGTATTCTCATTACACATCTTTGTTAATGTGATTTCTAATATATTTTTAAAAGTCTCACTAGCTTCATTAGCTTGAGGGTTATAAGAGATGCTTCTATTATACATTATCATGAAATAATCCAACTCCATAGTTTTCATATTAAAAAATGTTTACTCAATTCACTAGTGATACTCATTAGGAAACTAACCCATGTTTTGAAATTTATTTTGACATGGAAACATCTTGGAATAATAAATATTCCCCTACTTGTAAGTTGTTTAGCTTTGAGAGTCTTCGTTGAAGATGTGTTAGGTAAGTTTGATTCAAAATTTGGTGATGATATCTTTCTAGGATATTCATCTCAGAGTAAAGCATACAAATGATACAAAAAAATATTGGGAAGAACAGTTGAAAAAAAAAATGTCAAGGTTGATGAATATCTACATCAGAATATGTATGAAATCAGGGACTATGGATTTGATACACCTCCCTACTCAGATGAAGAAGAATAATTTTAAGAGAAAGAAGAAACAATAGAAAAGCATAGTAAGACCCCTACGAGGTATGTTCAAAGGAATCATTCAAAGGATCAGATTATTGGAGATAATAATGAAGGAGTATTGAACAGAAGAAGGCTTGCAAAGACAAATGAATAAGTAAAATTTTGTTTGTTATCAAAGGTAGAACAAAAGACTTTTGTTGATTCTAGCAAAGATGAAGGATGGATACAAGCAATGGAAGAAGAATTGAATTAGAGTGAGAAGAATTAGACTTGGGAACTAGTTCCAAGGCCTGTAGACAAAAATGTGATAGGAACAAAGTGGGTGCTCAAAAATAATTTGAATGAAGAAGGAGAAGTTGTCAGAAACAAAGAAAGACTAGTCTACAAATTCTATTCATAGGTAGAAGGAATTGATTTTGAGGAGGCTTTTTCTCTAGTAGCAAGAATGGAAGCAATCAAGATGTTTCTTTCTTTTTCTTCCCAAAAGGACTTCAAGGTATATCATATGGATGAAAAATTAGACTTCCTAAATGGAGATTTGGAAGAAGTCTACATAGAGAAACCTAATGTATTTTGGTTATCAAAAGAACCAAACATGGTATGCAGATTCAAGAAAAAATTATATGGTCTCAAACAAGCTCCTAGAGCTTGGTATGCAAGGTTGGACAAGTACTTGCTTCACCAAGGGTTCAAGAAAGGTATTGTAGATAGTAACCTTTACTTGAAGATTGAGGATGAACGAATTTTGAAATTTGTTGTATATGTTGATGATATAATCTTTGGTGGGAATGATGATGTGTGCAAGAATTTTTTTGAAGAAATGTAGAAGGAATTTGAAATGCCTATGATAGGTGAGTTACCCTTCTTTCTTGGTCTTTAAATTGCCCAGCTAGATGATGGTATCTTTATTTGTCAAGCAAAGTATGTCAAGGAGATGTTTAAGAAGTTTGGTATGGAATATTTCAAACCTATGAGTGCTCATCTAGTAATTGGTTTTCATTTGACTAAAGATGATGAGTCTCCCCTGGTTGATTAGACTATATACAGATCTATGATTGGAAGTTTTTTGAACTTAACTACTTCAAGCCCTGACATTATGCATGTGGATGTTTTGTTTCAATATTTCAAGCTAATCCTAAAGAAACTCATTGAAGGAAGTAAACATAATCTTTAGATACTTGAAGATAACTTTGGATTATGGATTATGGTATCCAAAAGGTAATGAATTTTATCTGAGTACTTACACCAATGTTGATTGGGCTGGTTGTGTTGATGATAGAAGGAGTACCAATGGCGATGCTTTCTTTTCAGGAAGCATATTAGTTTCATGGAATAGTAAGAAGCAAGATTTAGTATCATTGTTAACTACATAAGTAGAGTATATTGCAACAATATATTGTTGTACTCAAGTATTTTGGATGAAGCAAACATTGAAGGATATCAAGATAAAGTATGATGAGCCTATTACTATTCTATATGATAACACAAGTGTTGTTAATATTTCCAAGAATCTAGTGATGCATTCTAGAACCAAGCACATATTAATCAGGTATCACTTTCTAAGAGAGAAGGTTGCTAGAAAAGAAGTGAAGTTGGATTATGTACCTACAAAGGATCAAATTGTGGACATTTTCACAAAGGAACTTGTAAAGGATACATTTAAGTATCTCTAGAAGTTAGGGGTAATTGTCCCTCCTTGCTAGATGCATAGTTGGTGCATTTGTCTAAGGGGATTAATTCAATTCATATCCTTATTCTTGGACTGATGGTGGCTACCTCTAAGGGGGAGTAGGTAGTGGTGTTGCAAGTATGAGCAAGTTTGCTTGTGTTGTCATTGATGTCATTTATGTTAACATAGTACATGATGTTGCCAGTTGTGCATGTATAGTTGAGATGTTGATGATATGTTGTGAGTACATGGAGCTATATTGATGATGTTGCAAATGAGTTGATATGATGGGTTACCAAGTGATTTTGAGAAAATTAATAAATAGAGAATTCAAAGTTGAGTGTGTTCAGAATGTGCTTCAGTATGTGCTTTGCATTCCTTCTGTGTTGATCATATGCTTGTGTGGATTTGAGGTGTTGTTTATAGGAATCTATTGGTTATATCTCCTAATTTTTAGCTTTTGGTTTGATGGAGAATGAAAGTTGTGTTCACCGGTGTGTGAACTAGTTTGGAAGAGTTGTTTATCTATGAATGGTAGAAATGTGTTTGCTCTGTAGTCCTCTATTGGTTTGTTTCAGGTCTTGCAGATTTGTACAACGTATTGTAATGGTGATCTTTGTGTTTTGTCAAATATGTTTGTGGTTTGGTGTTCCAGAAGTTGAATTTTAGTATTACTGTATGTATCAGTATAGTCTGGATGGACTAGTAAGAAGTGTTCCAAGTTTTAAGGTTGTTGCAGATGATGTGGATGAATTTAAATGAATATAAGATGTGTTACAGTGACTGATGAAGTGTGTTGTGTAGTCCATGTGTTATATTCTTGATGTGGAAGTGTGTACTTCAAAGTTTATTTCTGTTTTCATTAGGTTTGGCCGACCTGGTGTTTACACTTCATACGAAGGATTAAGAATTAATTAAGGAAGCATGTGATTGATCTAAGACAATGTTTTGGGTCTTGGTTAAGTGTTGTTTTGGTTTTCTCTCATTCCTTTCCACCATGGGAATGTTGAGTTTCTGACCTAATTTGAATTTATGAAATGACGTGTGTGTAGTTGACCTTGAAAAAGTTTCTAAGGTTGAAGAGGGTATAAATCAAAATTAAGATATTGTGAATTAATCAATCAAGACACAAGTTTGAGAAGCAAAGTTGTGTGAAAGTGAATTGAGGCAGCAATACTTTAATGTGTTAGATTCATGAAAGCAATGAGCTAACGATGCCTACGATTCTTCTTATCAAGGTTGTGAATATGTGTAAGTTGCAGTGGTGGATTTTATTATAATATTTTATTTTATTTTATAATATTTTATAATATTTTATTTTTGGAAATGAGCCTCTTTATATTTGGTTGTGCAATTACTTTATACTATGAGCTAATCCTCACCGTGGTTTTTCCCTTATTAGGTTTTCCACGTAAATCCGGTGTCTCTTGTGTTGATTTTTCTTTCTATTATATGCATTTCATGCTCATACTTAATAACAGAATAAAGTGGTTGTGAAGTTGATAAGTGTTTGAAGTTTTTTGTTTGAATTTGGTGACAATTGATTCACCCCCCCTCTCAGTTGTCTTGTGCCTTTCAACAA
The DNA here is from genome assembly GCA_007258455.2 of Sequoia sempervirens. Lineage (NCBI taxonomy): Eukaryota > Viridiplantae > Streptophyta > Pinopsida > Cupressales > Cupressaceae > Sequoia > Sequoia sempervirens. The sequence goes on from VDFB02360274.1 coordinate 15,280, forward strand.
TTTGTATTAGATCTTTTTTTCCTTGGTGAAGAGCTTAATCACTTAAGGTAGATCCAATGACGCATAAATTGGTGATCCCTATGTTTTATGGATCTAACTATAGTGATTGGAAAGTACAAATGAGATGTTACATAATCTTTGTTGGTTACAAGACCTGAAAGGCTGTTGAGATGAAGTATGTTGCTCCTACAAGTGGTTCTACTACTACAGATGAGGTTTTTGCCTATGAGGAGAATGAGAAAGTGAGGTATGTGATTTATAGTGCTTTATCTAAGACTAAGCGAAAAAAAGTTATTTCTTTCGGCATTGCTTATGAAGTTTAGAAGAAGTTGGAAGATATTTATGAAGGAAATGATAGAGTGAAATTGACAAAGAAGTTGATAGCAATCGAAGATATGAAAATTTGAAAATGGAAGAAGGTGAAGATATTGCAAGCTATTTCCAAAGGGTTGATCTTGAATCAAATGAAGTTAGGAATCAAGGGGGTACTCTGGTAGATGAGGATATAATAGAAAGATTTTAAAGACCTTACTGGAGACATACAATGCTAAGGTCTCAGCTATTGAAGAAGTGTATGATCCGAAGAGGTTTACTAAAGAATAGCTATTTGGCACCTTGACTGCATTTGAGATGAGGAAGTTTGGAAAGAAAGTGGAGAAGATAGAGTCAACCTTTAAAGCTACAAAGATAGAAGATGATCCGGAGGATGATAGTTCAGATGAGTTGGAAGCAAACTTTACAAGGAAGTTGAAGAAAGGTACTGGTAAGTACAAAGGTATGTTACCTTTTAAATGTTTCAATTGTGGAAATATTGGTCATTATGCTTCAAGATGTCCAAATAGAGTTGTACATAAGAAGAACAGGGATAATAATAAAGACATAAAGGATAAGTATAAGAAGTTGTATTATGTCAGAGAAGATGATGGAATTTTTGATGATGAATCATATTTTGAGGATAATGATGATGAATACTTGTTTTTAGCTTTAGATAATAAATCTATGTCTGCTAACTTTGGAAGATGTGCAAGGGAAAGTGGTTCGGAAAGTAAGACAGATGAGAAGGAAGATACTTTGGTTATTGCATTGCATGCTAGAAAAGATGAAGACTATTGGGTGATTAACAGTGGTTGCTCTAATCACATGACCAAAGATAAAAGTAAGTTCACAAAGCTTGAAAATATGGTGGTTTAGTTATGTTTGGAGATGATTCTAGAGCAAAGATTGTTGGGAAAGTTACAATTAGTTTTGATGGTAAGCACAACACTGATGGTGTCGATTATGTTAAGGGCTTAAGGAATAATCTTTTAAGTGTTGGAAAAATGTGTAGAAAAGGTTTCAAGCTTATGTTTCAGGATAAAACCTGTGAGATTAGAAAAAGGGTCTAGAACTATGGTTGTAGTAGGAAGAAGAACACATGGAAATATTTATTAGCTTAAGGGTGTTGATGGTCAATGTCTGGTATCTCAAGTTAATGAAAGTTGGCTATGGCACCGAAGGATGAGACATGAAAAATTTAATAATTTGATCAAAATGAGTTCAAGAGAGGTTTTCCAAGATCTGCCTAAGATTACAAAGCCTAGTACTATGTGCAAAATTTGTCAGCTGGGAAAGCAAAGTAGGAGTTTTAAAGGAAAAGATCAGTCAACTACTGGAATGTTGGAATTTGTTCATACTAACCTCTGTGGCCCTATAAGAATAGGAATTCTAAATCTTGATAGGTATTTCATGCTCCTTGTTGATGATTATTCTAGAATGACATGGGTTACATTTCTTTGAGAGAAGACT
>VDFB02360278.1:0-76454 GCA_007258455.2 Sequoia sempervirens
AATTCAATTTAGGGTTTCAGTTTTAAACAATTAGGGTTTTTAATGAAATTTTTTTGTTTCAATTCAAACTAGGTTTTTCAAATTCAATTTTTTTCGTTTGATTTGAATTCAGGGTTTCAAAAAGCTCGATTTGGATTTGTAAATGCGATGTTTTTATTTCATTTCGATTTCTAGGGTTTTGAAATGCAATTTTTTTTGTTTTGTTTCAATTAGGGTTTTCAAAATCAATTTTTTTTTGGTTTAATCGAACAATTTAGGTTTCAAAAGTTAAATTTTGTTTGTAAAACACAATTCAAGGTTCATTTTTTCATTTTTATTCAAAAACCTTCAGGTTTCATTGCATTTTTTTGTCTATTTTTAAAATTATTCATTTCTACTATAACAGTTAAAAAAATGCTTAAAACGTGAAATAAATAAATAAAAAATCTAAATTCACTTATTTTCTTCAAAATTTCAATTCAAATTAGAAAAATGGAAAAAAATGGCATGTAGGTGGATACCTATAGTTGATTGTGGGGGTCATTGTCACCAGTACTCGGGGTCCCATCCGCTGTGCAGTGAAATCTATTTTTTTTTAAATAAATAGCAGTATAAAACAGGATCCCGATTTCTACCAAACGGGATCTCGATTTATAGAAATCGGGATCCCGTTTCGTAGTAATCGGGATCCCATTTCGTGACAACCGGGATCTTATGCCTTTTCCATTGGTTCAGGATGCTATTGGAAACAGGATCCTGTTTCGTGTCAGGCTCAGGATCCCAAACCTTAACGTGATCCCAATTTTTAAAAATTGGGATCCTGTTTATTCAAATCAGGATCTCGTTTCCTCATAGCCAATTTTAATTTTTTGGTTAAGGCAAAAACTTCCATGTTTCGTGGACTCAACTTTGTGCACTTACCCAAGTATAGCCTCAATAAATGTGATAATAGCAAAATATTGAATATTATAAAACAAGTGCTCCAAAAGTCATCAGACTTCGAGAGAGGTAACAATGATGAAGGCTGGGTCAATTTATAGAAAATTGATTGTTAGAATGACAAGCTTAGATTGAAAGATAGACAAACAATTCAGATTAAAAGATTTGACATGCATTGAAATTAGTGTTAGTAGTGACTTGAGTGATAACACATGAAAAGTGAAGATCAAGATTAAATAATGATTTAATCTTTAGTTGAAAGTATTCAAAAATTAGAAGAATAATGATTGCATGTAAAGGATAAAGATGGAATAAAAGAAACGATATGTTTGAATGCACAAATGAATTAATTAATTAAATAAAGATATTTAATTAATAAATGTTTGCACACAAAAGAATTTAAACTAGATAACTGACTGATTAAATCAGTAAGTCTCTTCGTTAGAAACAATTAGATATGAAATTAGGAGATGGCTGGCCGATTTAATTAAATCTCGACTTAAGTGGTAATGAATAATTAGATAACTAGGTGATTACCCAATTATAGAAGAAAATGCCAAGAATAATTCCTTTCATGAATTAAATGATTATTTAATTCAACATTCAAAATTTGAAGATAAAATAAATTAAGATTTATTTAATTGAATGAAGAAAAGATTCAAAAAATAATTAAAGTATCAAAGTATTTATTTAATTATAGTCGAAGGTGTGATAAGAATAAATTAAATAAGAATTTATTTAATTTTAGAAAGAGGATAAATTGAATTAGTGACATAATTAAATAATAATCATTTATTTAATTAATCAAGATTGAATAATGGCAAAATGAATTAATTAAATAATTAAGGTTATTTAATTAATAAATGGAAAAATGTTAAAATGAATTAATTAAATAAAGTTATTTAATTAATAGAGGACCAAGGACTTTAGAAATATAATTAAATAATTAGGATTATTTAATTATGACAATAAAGGTAAGAATTATGAAGAAATTGAAGTCACAGGGCTAGACCAAATTTCAGTGTCTACAGATGGATTCTCATTGGTAAATATTTGAGTGGCTAAAGTATGTTTAAAAGGAAGAGTGAATGCATAGGCATTGCAACTAATATTTTCTAGATGAAGGGGCATTTTAAATGGACTTCATTGTGAATGGCTACAAACCATAGGACGTAATCATGTTTTCTGGTTTGGAGTGGATTTTTAATGCTATTTTTAAGGTGCAAATCAAGGTTTTCGCTTCCAGAAAGGTACCTCAACCATTTCTTATGCCTAGGGAGAAATTTTGGTAGTGTTTTATGCACTCTTTAGTGGCCTATGAGGTGGAAAATTCCAACTAACCATTTCACAAGACCTAGGAATTAAATCCAACATATGGGGCAAAATAAGAAAATAACTTACAAAGTAAAAGGGCAAATGGGTATGTGGGTTTTTACCCAAAGTTAATATCTTTCACTTGTAGAGTGAAATAAAGCTAGTAAGTGAGTTTTTATAGAAATGAAAAATGTTTACATGGGAATTGCAAGTGAAAGAAAGAAAAATGAAGGGCTTTCAAGGTAAAGACAAATTCATTTGCTGCAGAGGCAAGAAAATAAAGAGGTGAAAATTTAAGTGCAGATTGAAGATTCTTCACGTGCTGAAGGAAATTATTGATCAATGGAGCTAAGTGATGCGAGATGTCTATTGAGGATCTCCATTTAAGGTTTCAACTTTTCCCTCGTGTGCATTTTTTTGCTTCATTTGCAAGGGGTTCGTTGCTTTGTAATTAATCAAATATAATATTGTAATGAAAATACAAAGCATTTCAGGGTTTTGTCTTAGGTTTAAGTCTATCAATGCATACACATTTCTGATAGTAATACTAGCAATATAATATAGAATGGTGAAAATTGAAAACCATTTTCTCTCCTATGTACTTATTTTATGAGTTATGAATAATATAATCAAGGATTGTCTTGTTAGTTTCCATTGATTTCCAATGGGTGTGTGGTTTTCTTCTTTCTCATTAATTCAAGGAATTAATATAAATACTTGAGTGAAGTTGTAGATTCATGACAATTAAGTGCTAGGATATCAGTAAGAAGTTATGGTTGAGAATAAAATGTTGATGTACTACAATGCAGTATTGTCAAAGCTTAGATGATGTTGTGTGTTAAATTGCTATCAGGTTGTATAGGTATTGGAATTGACCCCATCCTAATGGATGAGGCACTAATCTAAGTGAAGTATTCATGTTACACTTAGTTGGTTAATTCAGTAGGAAATCACAATTTAAAATCAAATTTATTTATCCATCTTAGTATTATTGAGTGTGTTGAACTTAGTGTATTATATCTCTCATGTTTAAATCAGACATTGCCATGAAGGTCAACCAAGTCTTTAGCATATTGTGTTTGTTAAACAGTTTGAGGAGAATCATCTATTTATAGCGTATTTGATACTCTAGCACACAAGATTATCTATAACCACACTATCAGGATCACCCTCCCAGGTTTCACAAAGCCCGAAGTGAAGGGGAGAAAGGGTTTTAATTCAATCTCTCATTTTTTCACCAAATGTCTCCTTGAATCTGACCATTAGGCCTAACAACCCTTTAGGATTCAAGTGGATTGTAGATTTGGGAACCAACATATACCTAGGGGGTATGTGTAGGATCATCATGGAAAAAATAGGCCCTTAAGTGGCGAAAAATTCAAAAAAAATCAGAGTTAGCAACTTGATGTAAAAATTTGAATAAGTTATCTTTATTATTTCAAAAATATGTAAGAATAGAATCTGTAGAAAATTGAATATAGTTTCTAAGCTACTAGGTTTATTTTAAAAAAATATATATATTCTGGTGAAAATTTGAAATTTTAATGTAGTAGTACTTAAATTTCAGGAAAAATAAGTAGGTGTACGTATGACCACCTAACCACAATAAAATGATAATATTTTAGATGTAAGTAGGGGACTCATGTCTAGATGTGAAGCATATTTCTTTGTAATTTTTTTCTAGTAAATGAGTGATTACTGATTTTTATTACAAATTTTTTAAAAATATAAAAACTAAATAATACGACCACCTGCTTGGTCAAAACTTCGCAGAAATTCAATTTTTTTTAATCCTATAGTATCTTTTGAGAAGCATAGAGATATGACATATTTCATATTCAAAAATGTGATACCGTTTAAAGCTATAGTTGTTTTCAATCAGCCTATCAATCAAAACTTTAGTCATAATTCAAATAGAAAATGAAAAATATTTATTTATTAAATTCAAAGTAAAGCATAATTTATATTGGTGGAAAGTTTAGAATCCTTTAAAAACCCTTTTCGTTTCATCAATTTTAGGTAAAAAAAAGACGTCAACCACATACCCTACACATACCCATCATATCGCCACTTTTTGGCCCATCATGATCCTGCACATACCCTACGAACAACTCTAACACAACTAGAATCTTTATTTCATCAAATATATCACCTACTACAAGGACAAGGGCTAGTTTTAATGTTGGATTTCTTCTATTGGAATTTTTGTCCTTGATGTCAAAACTACAATTGGCTGCATAGTTGGCTGCACTATGGTATTCAGTTTTCATTGGTTCACTTTTTTCATAACATACTCTTGGTTCACTTGGTTATTGGAATTTCAGTGAACATACATAATTGGTCTCTTATCGCATTTCAGTTGGCATATTCAGTGAACATACATAGTTGGTTTCTTGGCTATTGGCATACTCAATTGGTTCATTATAATGCTTTGATGATATTTTGCTCATTTGATGATTACTTGATCCTTGATACTAATCTTGTGTGATTATGTGTAGTGATCATAGACATTTTTTTTCAGGTGATATCATTTCGGTATATACTCATACCATTGGCTTCACTTGGTGTTAAAATCTTTCACAAGGGGACATATTGTATTTTCCTTTGGTAATTATCGAGCTCTTTATATTTGACATGGCTTTTTTATCATATTTTAATAGTACACTTTGGCATCGGTGGTTTGTGTTTCACATAGCCAAGATATGCTTTATAAAGGAGATCGAGCTCCTATGGTTTCAAGTGGTAAATGAAGTCACATTTATTGGGCTTCAAGGACTTATGGTTAAAGTTTTAAATGTTACTCACATTGGCCTTTGGTGATTAAAATATAAGCCATTTAAATGGCTATTGGTTATCACGTTGGCACTTTATTTGTATCGGCCTTCAAAGAAAGTTGACATTGATTATCAATTTGGCACTATATTTATTTGTATCAACTTAGGCATTGGGAAACTTGGATAATCGATGACATATCTCACATTGGCACTATTTTGTGTCGACCTAATCATAAAGTATAGAATACTTTGGACAGTCAACAGGTTATTGCAATTGATGACTCAATTCAATAAGTCACGTGGATAGGATAATACATGTGGGCAGGATGAGTGGCAATTGAGTGAGCCATTATTATGTCGGTGGTATGGATTTCAAATGATGTTGATCAATATTTTTTTGTCGGATTTGAAATGATTGTAAACTTGGATAAATTATTCGAAGGAAAAGAAGATTAGGGCGAAGACATTTTGTTGTTATCATTTTGTTTATGAATAAACAAACCCTTGCCGCCACTCTAAAGTTGTAGAGTCAGTTTTTAGGTGTTGGTGAATGATTCGCTTGACCTAGCTAGAATGAAAGTCAGTAGAGGAAGAATGTTGGTTGAATTGTAGCTAGAAATGAAGGTAAATGTGGTAGATTGTATGAGATTTTTGTTTGACATCTGGCCGACATAAAATGAGGTAAAATTTTGACAATATCTCTGTCATTTTGAAATAAAGATTGAAAAGTGGTTTTGTTTTAGTTTGCAACAAAAAGTAGTTACAGATAACTATTTTTTTCGTTTTGGTTACTCTAGTTTGAGCTTGAGAGTTTTGATGATTTACACAAGTTTCATTGTTTATTTAAGCATGGATTTTTCTCATTGCTCTAAGAGATATTTTAAAGGGAATATGTAGTGAGATATTGGTTACGATAGTAGTAACTAGAAGAGAAAATGGGTCTATCTCCAATCTTTTTTTAAAACATAGATAATGATGAAGATGTTATACACAGAGACATTCTTGAATATCCTTAGTTGTTTCTGAAAGGCTCCGTTTAAGGTTTTATTGAATATCATATTACTGATGTGCTATTAAGGTTTAATGACATCAAATCAATGTAGTTCTAAGGTCTTAATGGTTTATCATTTGTGACATTTGTAAAACTGGGAGTTGGTGCTCCTAACTTGAAGTGGGTGCTTTAGTTTGTACTTGGAGTTGGTGCTCTAACTTGAACTGGGTGCTTCAGTTTGTACTTGGAGTTGGTGTTCCACATTGTTACAGAGTTGTTGCTCTTTTGAATGAATAAAAAGATAAATTTACAAGTGGATTTTATACCCCATGAGGTTTTTTCCACTCAGGAAAATAATGTTTTATGTGGTGAAATCTGTGCATTTGTGTTTCAGCCCATGTGCTTAATTGTTAATGTTTTCATTTTGTCATATGTTAATAAAATTCATTCAATTCTCTAATACTTGACTAAACATTTCATTCTATTATAAAAGTGTTCAAAGTATAGATGAAGTCTTCTGAAAATAAAGCATTAAAAGGAATTGTTCAATCAAGTTTACATGAACAATCAATATCATGCTTTGACATTGTTATGTGAGTCTTTTATCAATCTTTCATTTTGTTAAAAATTCTTTGATGTGTTAATGTTCACTTTGCAAGTTAAAAGGGTTCATAAAGTTGTATCAAGGTCATTGTTTAATTTGCTCAAGAAGTTAAAAGTTTAAAAATTTGTACATTACTCTGATTCACCCCCTCCCCCTCTCAGAGTAATTCATCTTCCAACAATTGGTATCAGAGTGTAGGGTCCTGCATTAGGTTTCATACCTAGGATTGATTCTGGTCTTGGAAGTCAATATGTCACATATGTAAGAAGGTTCTGTTACAAAACCAAGATCTGAAATGCAAACTAGAAAAACTTTCCACATAAGAGAAAATCAGAAAAAGTTGAGCTTTGCATGAAGATGTGCAAAAATATTATTATTCAGGAATTCATAATTACATGAGAATTATTTCCTTTATAAAAGAAAAGTATGCATAACCCTAATCTTATCTTGAGCAACAAGATAGCTCAACAAGATAAGGACGAGAATAATTAACGTAGGAATTAAAATATTACCGAAGTAAAGTTATGCAGGTGCAATTAAATATTAATTACACTAACACCCCTCATAAGTGCAACTTAGGGAGACTAAAAAAATCATGCACCTAAAAATAAGATGAATGGAAGAAAGCATGAATGAGTCCTAACAACAAGGCTTGATTAGGTACCATGTACAAATGCAATAATGAGGTAGAGAAGGAAAACACAGTGGGACAAAACCCCTCTACAATGAGATGACTGTTGCAAAGAAGCACTGGAAGAACACTGTGGAGTAACACTGGAACCACAATCCGACAAGCAAGGAAAGATAATTTTGTCTACAAGAAGCCAAAGTGGAATCATAATAATGCGACAGCAGACCCGATGGCATTGAACACTAGAAAACTCACAAACTGGAACAACCCTGGAATCTGTGAAGCAACAATAGATGAAATGATGATAGAATCTAGAAACCGTGTATCTCAATGTTGATGCCAAACTATGACTAAAAATCTTCCATGGGAACAAGTACCATAAAGACTCTGGAACATTAACCATAAAAACATGGCCCTCAAACTGAGAAGGATCTGAACCAATGTGGATCAATAACCATAAGCTCTTAATATGAAGTGTGAACAGATGTGAATCTGATATGTTTCAAGAAAGAGAAAGATGTGGCCAAAAGAAACTAAGAAACCAGATATAACCCATGCGAGCTATCATCAAATCAAGATGAAGATCAAATTGCATGCACACTCTAATCAGATTATTATGCAAGAAACCCCCCATGATGGAACTTTATCTCAGTTCATTTATTACAATAACCCAATGATTGTAAAGGGAGATAATAAAAACATGCATAAACATAAAATAAAAATAGACCTCAGATCTATGTAGAGGATAAAACCAACTTTCCAACGCTGCAAGGAATAGCGAAAAATGGATAAGCTAGTCAAAAGATATGTCTCTCAGAGTGAAAACAACATGCGATTTCTGAGGCCGAAAAAGGAATCAAAAAAGAAAAACCAAAAAATCACACCTGCACGATTGTGAAGTTCATCGAACCAGCTTTTTGACAATATCTCATTTGTGAAAAGAGGCCTCAGTTTGCCCAAGTTATGCAAAAAAGAAAAAAAGCCCTGTAAAAGGGCACTTCTAGCACTTACTAGAAGCAAAAAATCAGGTACTTCTGGTTCGGCCCTAGGTTCTCCATAAAATTGACCGCTACAGGGGCTTAAGAAAATCTACCAGCGTTTTGATGCATAGCTCCTAGTCCTTAATAGGACTGACGTGGGGCTGTGGACCAGCGAGGAGCTAAAACTGGCTCCTAGTCGTGTGATGTGACCACAGCAAGCTCAGAAGAAGCCCTCTGGGCCTCAACAACATGAGCGGCGCGTGGGTGGTGATAGGCAGTTGCTGCCGGGTGGCTAGTGGCCGCCTAGTGGTAGGAGGGTGGCACTGGCCTTTTATACGGGTGGTGTAAAATTTCCAACAAATTTATGATTTTTTATATATTTTTTTTCGAAATTTGTGGCTCGTGAATCATGCCTTGGGGCCGTACAGCCCTCGAGCAAAAATGTTTTTCCTCCCCAATTGACTATGTCCAAATTGGACAAATTTTATATGAAAATAGAGGTTTTTGGGCGTTGTGAATCCAACAGTGAGGTTCGTTTCAGCCCAAAGTGCTCTAAAATTTAGGCGACCCCCAAATCTTCCAGAAAAATCATCGAGCTTGAAACCCTCATAGATTCCTTCAACGATGACCAAAATGAATGAAATAAAAGCCATTTTTGACTTTTTCCAGTGCTCTGAATCCAATGGTAAACCCCAAACTGATCCAAGATGCACAATAAATATACTCAAGGAATGAAACCTTTGAGGAACCCCGAACATGCTCGACAATGCATTTCTCCAAAAAAGCTGAGAAGGGGTTGCAAAATCGAGGCTCTGATACCATGTTAGAAACCAAGATATAAAATGCAAACAAGAAAAACCTTCCATAGAATAGAAAATCAGAAAAAGCAGAGCTTTGCATGAAGATGTGCAAAAATATTATTATTCAGGAATTCATAATTACATGAGAATGATTTGCTTTATAAAAGAAAAGTATGCATAACCCTAATCTTATCTTGAGCAACAAGATAGCTCAACAAGACAAGGATGAGAATAATTAACCTAGGAATTAAAATATTACCTAAGTAAAGTTATGCAAGTGCAATTAAATATTAATTACACTAACAGGTTCATCTATTACAAGAGCTCCTCTATTTCATGGCACTGATTATGTTTTCTGGAAAATCAAAATGGAAACATATCTGATTTCTATTGATATAGATGTTTGGAATATTGTGCAAAACAAATATGATGTACCTGCATCAATAACCACTGATTCTGATGAGAAAAGAAAATATGAAACAAATGCTAGAGCTAAACATTCTCTTCTATGTAGTTTGACAAAAGAAGTGTTTGTTAAAGTTATGCATTGTAAATCATCTTATGAAATTTGGCAAAAGCTTGAAAATGTGTATCAAGGTAATGACAAAGTCAAACAGTCTAAGATAATCACTCTTAAAAATCAATTTTGGAACAAGAATTGAAAATGAGAGATGACAAAAAGATTGCAGATTATTTTCTAAGGGTAGATGAAATTGTAAATGCAAGAAGAGGTTTAGGTGAAACAGTTGAAGAATTTGATGTAGTTAGAAAAGAGATTAGAACTTTGCAACCTAAATTTGAGTCTAGGGTTTCTACTCTTGAAGAGAAGAAACATTTTAATGACCTTACCTTGGAGGATCTACAAGGTATTCTAACTGCATATGAAATGAGAATCGGTAATACTGGTTCTACATCAAAAGAAACTTCATTCAAGGTTGAAAAGAAAGAACTATCAGATGATAGTGAATCTGATTTATAAGATTCAAAAGAAGCTCTTCTTGTCAAAAAACTCAAAAAGAAATATAAGGGTAAGCTACCCTTTAAATGTTTTACTTGTGGCAAGTCTGGACACTTGCTGCTAATTGCCCTTACAGTGATCAAGCCAATGACGATGAAAAGTTAGAAAAATAGTATAAGAAAAAGGCGTTTAATCCTAAAAATAAGTTTAACTTCAGGAAGAAAAAGAGTCTCTTTACCAAAGAAGACTTAGATGTTGAGAGAAATGACTCACTCGGTGATGAAGATGAAAATTTATTCATGTTTGAAGTCGATTCACAAAAGACTTCAAATAAAGAATCAGATAATCAGTTTGTTTTAGAAGATGATAAAATAGATCTAAAAGGTGAAACTATATTTATGGCCACAATGAATGAAATTTAACTTTAAGAAAATAGACTTGCAGAGACTTCTGCTTCTAATAAATAATTGAATGGTTTTGAGAATGAACTGAAAATTGCTCTAAGTGAAGTTCAAAATTTGAAGGACTTAGTATATCAGAAAATTCAGCTTGAGCAAGATACTTAGAATCTAGAAAGTAAGATTCTAATCGTTGAAAAGGAAATTACTGATTTAAAACTTCAAGTTGAAATTCTTAAGATTACAAGGATGTAATAGGAATTCAAGGAAGAAAAGTGTTGTATCTTAGAAACTAAAATCAACAATCTTAGAAAGGAATTTGATAATTTTATAGATCTTTTGAATAAACAAAGGTCTTATGAAGACAAGTTAGGTCTTGGCTATATGAATTATTCAAGTGATTTTCTAGATGTAAATGTAAAAGCTAAATATGGCAGATCTACATAAGCTTCCTACAAGAAGAAAAAAATTAGTCTTTCTAAGACAACTATGCAAAAAAAGTTAAGTTGGTTTGGATACCTAAAAGGAGCAATGTAGAACCGGAATGTATCTTTAGTCAAACTGAATTACATGTTAAAGTTGAAAATACATGGATCTTAGATAATGGTTGTTCTCATCATATGATAGGGGACATAAGTATTTTTACTAAACTTGAATTTGGTGATTTTGGTTTAGTATGGTTTGGTAATGATGGTTACATACAACTTATGGAAAAAGGCACAGTGGTTTTTGGTAATAACATTTTCTTGCCAGATGTTTAAAATTATGAATTGGGTTTAAAACACAATCTGTTAAGTGTGACACAAATATGTGATCAGGATTTATGTATTCTTTTTTATGATTGTGGATGTCAGATTAAAAGGAAATCAAGAGAAATAGTTATTGCTGGTTCAAGGACACAGGGAAATATCTATTAAGTGACTAGTGTGAAAGTGCTTGATTAGTTGAGGAGGAGTCTCTATAATCTTCCTCCTATTTCTTTTCACTAATCAATCTTTGTGGTTATAGGGTGTGCTTTAATGTTTTATCTTATATCCCTGAAATTATAAACTGCAATCAAATCTTTGCAGTTTAGTTGGTGTTTTGGAATATTTTGCAATTTTTATTACATGAAGGATTGTGTGTTAACATTGTCTTGATTATGGCAACAATTTGTAGAAAGTTTTTCTTGAGAATGAACAAAGAATTTATATTAGTTGCTTGGATAGTCAACACTTAGTTATTCAATCTTTAGAAAGAGGAAGGCTCTATGCTATGAGGAGAGAATTTTGGAAACTCTATGTCTAAAGAGATGGAGAAGAAATATTTTTTTTTAAGTCATGCAATTAAATGTCTACTTCATGAAGCAATGTGGAATAGGGTTTCAAGGCTTCTCGAAACAGTCTTGTCTAAATGCTTTTAAAAGTATGCATGGTCTTAGGGGGAGACATTCTTATATGTTTGCTTCCTTAAGCATTGGTTCAACACGAGGTTGCATTTGGTTCTTCTTAAGTGTTCATCTTTGAATATTCCACTGGATGGTATTATGTGCATTTTGATATTGCATTATGGCTTGGATTGAATTTTGATTGATATAACAATTGTCTAATGTTCATATTGGAAAGTTAAATTGTTTCAGGTTTCATGAGATGATTACTTAAGACAGGACAACATCAGTGAAAGCAACATTTGTTGCTTGGACATAGGTCAGTAATAAGCTAGAAATTGATTGATATCAGTCACAATTTTCCAGTGGTATTATTTTTTGTTCCAGATGTAAGGTGCTTGCAGGGGTATGGTAGCAATACTAGTGTTTTGACAGTGAGTATGCAGATGATAAAGTGATAGAATTGCATAACTCAATGATGCTTGTTTTGAGAAACAAAAGTGTTTGATGATTGTTGCAGGAACATAATGACAGTGATTTGTATATTGCTTATCTATGACAGTTCTTTTTGTATGCAAACAATATAGTATACATGATGACAATTAATTTTTTTGTTATCTCTTGCACAACTTTCACAAAGGACAATGCTTTGACAATGGAATAGTTGCTTTGGTATAACAGTTATTTTTTCTTACTTGACAGTTCATGGTCTTTAGCTTGTAGGTGACAGTACTTTGTTGGTTCACATAGTTGATCATTATTTTGTTGATATGGTTCAGGATAATTGGTTAGATATGTGACAATTTGGTAATATTTATTAATAGTATCTTTATGCTTGATAGTGATTTTTTGCTATACAAAAGGAAGTTGGTTCTTGCATGATATGATGTTTGTCGTCTTATGAGATTTAGTTGACAATGTTCATATCCTTCATGGTATTCATAAATTTATGCTTATGATGCGCATAGTGTGGTGTTGTTTAATCAAGGTTTCATCTAAAACAACTTAAATAATTGTGTTTCTCCTTGCTGAATTCTCTCTATCCTTGTTCAAGTGTGGTAATTAGAAAGGAGTAATGATACCAATTTTGATATCTTTTTGTATAGTGCTTCTTTGTAGGGGGGGCTTGGTTCTACATGTTTTCATTCCCATCTCTCTTATATTTTTTTTATTTGCTACAACTGGTTTTTGATTGAATATTGTTGTATCATAAGGAGAGGTTTCTTGTGTATTTCATGATACAAAATATTTTTGGTGATTGGTTATAATACAGTTTGGTGATCTATGCATTCCCAGCTTGTCATTGATGTATGGCAGTGGTATTTATTCTTGGGGTACTTAACAATGATATTTCTTTGTGCTTTTGGCAGTGAGTTGCTAATTGGTGAAATTGGTGCATACATTGATAATCTTAATCTCACTGTAACGCCTGTCGTGCAAACCCCAAAGAACAACCACATAAAAAGTACAATTTTTTAAAAAAAGAAGAAAAACAAATAATCAATATACCAAATATTAAATAATTACATACATATACTTCATTTCCTTACAATGCAAATGACATCACCAACCTTCTTCTTTGGGGCACGTGAGGTCACATTGAAATAATCATTACAAGTCAACACAAAGATACCATACAAACAATAAGGAACTATAAATGCCAACATAACATGAATTCATAGGTTCCATCATAAAGTAATACCATGAGGAATTTCACAAAGCCAAGTAAAGATACAAAGTTGATAACTACATTACAACATCTTTTAATTATACATCATATCCATATAGTTTACATCACGGTTCCCAATTGTGTGGGATGAATACAATATACAAGATTTATCAACAAAGTATAAAGATCTTTTGGTACAAAAATTCAACAGGATGAGACTGGGCTAACAAACGCTGATGGGGAACCCAACGGTGTGTGGAGCACGTTCCACCCGACCACCCCCGTGCTAAGAGGTGACAGAGAAGTAACTCCGACCAAGACTGTCAACTGACAAGAACCGAGATACAAACATAACAAGAAGTACCAACATGGAGCCATAACACAATACTCCAAATTGCAATAAAGACAATACAATAACATCATATCACATTATCACAAGATCATAAGTCAAATATCAATGAGATCACACAAGACCACAAATCACACCAAAGATGTATCAAGGCAATATTCCATAATTCAATAAGTCCATTCAACAACAATCTAAACCAACTCCCATAACATACTTCCAGAGGAACACAATAAAATAAAACACCTGGGCAACTAGGGGAGAGTGTGATCGCATAGTCCTACATGGGCTATCATGTGCTCTTCCTCCCAACTGGAGGCGCCGGTCACATCTATGGCTATCATGTGCCCTTCCTCCCAACTAGAGGAGCCGGTCCATAGGGTGACTCATGCAGAGCCGTAAACCTCTCGTGAAGATGAGGTTACGACCTTTCCGACCACGGCCTTCTCAGCCTTCCATTAGTCTGCGGAAGCACTAATGAAGATGAGGCATCCATATTTTAAAATCTTATAATGATATTACTACCCAACCCTCCTAAGTTAATTATTAGGTTTTCACTTGATTACTAACTCACTCATGGGTTATCTTGTGTCCTTCCCCTTAAACGGGGCGCCGCCCCCCACGAGGAGCCACTCTCCCTAGAGACCCAACCAAAACCAAAAAGTAACAGGGGTTGTACCATTCCAATAATGAACATAAAAATGCAACAATAAAAATAATACGTGAGGCATAACTCATCTTGCAAATAAATACCACAACAAAATTCCACAACTCAGTACACCCCATTCATAAAACATAACATAACAGAAACTCATGATGAAAAGATATAAATTCAGCAAAAATCACAATCCTCTGGAAGACAACAGTTTTAACACAAATGGGGTTCCCATATCAATAAACTGACAATTTCCCGAACCCAACTAATTTACAAAATACAACTCACACGGGTACACAAATAACTTATTTAAAATCCACAATAATTTTTTTTTTCACAGTACTCATATTAAAATAAAGATTAAATAACAATGCTAACATAAATACATAATTTGTCTCTTAACTTATAACATCATTTGGATATTTATAATTTAACAAATGTAATATCAATTCCTTTCTATTCTCATAATTTTATTACTAAAATAAATTTCTATTTTTAACTCAAACCAGAATAGAAATAGTCTGATAATATATAGAATATATTGACCAATTTACCAGTTAAAGAAATGACTTTCAAAATATAACTACACGAATTTAATAAACATATATATATATATATATATATATATATTTAATTACAACCCGAAAATTTTAATACATAGAGATTTAAAAACTTATAACACAAGTTTCAAAAATTATCGAATTCCCATCGCAGCAAAAAAAAGGCGTATGAATAAGGAACGCCTGGCCCAGCGGATAGTCTACGGACTGTACGCAGAAGTCCAAAAGACTGTCACGGACAGTCCCTAGACTGTCGCACAAGGCCCACGGATGGCCGGACGGTGGTTACGGCCAAGGCCGAACCACCATTTGGTCGGCCAAAATAGGGTTTGTTTAAATAAAACAAAATAAAATTTATTGATGTCGTTGATAATACAGCCGAACACAGGGTTTTAATGAATTTTCATTAAATAAATATATATATATAATTAAATTTATATGTGTATATATATATATTTATCTATATATATATATACATATATATATACATATATATATGTATTTATATATTTCGAATACAGAGCCTTATAACATAAATGTATATATAAACAAAGCAAAAATATACAGATCCAGAGTTCACATTATGAAAATTATTTCTTTTCCCAGGACAATACAACAGTAACAATGTTTATTCCCAAAACCCAATACAAATTTCCTTTGATTGAATAATAGACCAAAACATTTCTAAAAACCCCGAAGATTTTCTTTCCACACACATTTAATTTCAAACCCCAGGAGGAAATTTCACTCACAAAAACACAAATTTTTATTTCATTTGTTGCTACAGAAAGAAAATAATTAAAAAGGAGAAAAAGAACCCGGTGTCCTATGCCTGTAGAGGATCTGTGGAAGCTTTCTCCTGAGCTTGATCAAATCCTTTTTGCAGAACTATTCCTTCGCTACCAAATGTTTCCAGTAACAGGTCCAGAACCTCCCTCAGACTGAACCTTCTTCTTCAATAAATTCTCCAGAATAACAGAAAAAGAATGCAATACTCCTCCAGAATGACAGAAAAGATGTATGCAAAATTTCTTCAGAATCCAAGAAAGAGAATGCCCTCCCCGTACAAAGAAAAACCCCTAAATAAAATCAACACTCAGAAAAACTTTTCGGTTTCCTCTTCCCGTGAATACCAGAAGTCACTTCCCAGAAATAAATAAAAATAATTATTAATCCAATAATTCCTTTTGTTGCCTTTTTACATGCATTTGCATTTCATTTTATTTTTTTTATCATGCATTTGTTGAAATGAAAACCCAATAAAATAATCGAAATCAACCATTTGCAAGATTTTCTCAAAATAAATTTAATATTTTCACAAACTACTACTAACATTTATTTATTTATTTATTATTTTATGCTTTATTTTATTAATTGTTTAATTATTTAAATCACAACATAAAACCATACACCACATTAGATAAGTCATAAAATAATAACATACAAAGACTAATGTAACAACCAAAATGGCTATGACCAAGACGCACAAAACCAAGAAGATACAAGACAGTTGACATCTTGGGACGGAGTTACTTCCATGTCACCTTTGTTAACTTCCTGCCATTGGGTTGGTTCAATGCTCGCCCAGACCTATCGAAATAGGTGGAATCGAGTCTTATTCCTGCAAAGCCTATATCCAACAAGGTGATACACAACATACATACATATAATCAATTACAAAGCATCGTGAGAAGGATTTGTAGTGTAGCAGGGCGCTCGCGAATGAGTGATGCTACCTGTCCCCTCACCAAATCATATCATCATCTATTGCATTATAGAATTACATTAATTCGCATCAACATCATCAATTACTATTCTCTAGCCTACTGCATTCCAATTAACTCCATCAAAACAATCATAATAAAAATGTCATTATAATATCCATGGCATCATAAGAGTAATATAATTAGTAACAATCTAAGCTACCACAACATAACATCAACAGTATCATCAAAACCACAATGTGCCAAACAAAACCATAGAGAATGTCAAGAACAAGCAGCAACATGAGGGGTATTACATCCTCCCCCCCAAGAATTTGGCTTACTCCTGGAAGCCAGTAAAAAGATAAGGATAAGAATCCCTGATACGAGAGGCATCCTCCCATGAAGCTGAAGCCTCATCATTCGGGTCCCACTGAACCCGTACTTGATCAATTTCTCTGCCTCTTAGGGTATGTCGCCGATGCTGAAGCACAGCCATGGGCTCGAGAGCCAGCTACCCGTCCTTGACCTGAAGAGCATTCCAATCAAGAACATGAGTAACATCAAGAAAATATGGTCTAAGAACAGAAACATGAAATACATCGTGGATCCGTGAAAAACTGGGTGGCAAAGCTAAGTGGTAAGCAATAGGTCCAATCAGCTCTAACACCTCAAAGGGTCCAACGAAGTGAGGTGCAAGCTTCGAACCCTTTCCATAACCAATAGGGCTCTTCCACGGGTGCACTCGAAGGAACACCCGATCACCCACTACAAACTGCCAGTCAACTCTATGAGCATCAACATACTTCTTCTGTCTATCCTGAGCAGCTACAAGATGCTCCCGAATGCGAGCCACCTGCTGCTCCATATCTCTAAGCATTTCGGGTCCAAGAAGCACCCTGTCCTCCAACTGATCCCAACTCAAAGGAGTACAACAAGGATGACCGTACAAAGCCTGAAAAGGAGCCATACCAATGGAACTATGGTACCCATTGTTATATGCAAACTTGACCAAGTACAAATAGTCCTCCCAACGTGATTGCTGGTCCATGACATACATGCGTAGCATATCCTCAAGCACCAGGTGGTTAACTCTCTCAGTTTGACCATCAGTCTCAGGATGGTAGGCAGAATTGAAATTCAACTTAGTTCCCAAAGACTTCTGCAAAGATGTTCACAACATAGACGTGAATACCAGATCTCTGTCAGAAATGATCCTCTGTGGTATCCCATGCAATCTAACTATATCATTCATGAACACCTTCGCAACATAAGATGTTGTATACAAAGATCGAACAGGGGAAAAATGAGCTACCTTAGTCAATCTGTCGACAGTGACCATAATAGTGTCATGTCATCTAGATGACATAGGCAACCCAACAATGAAATCCATGGAAATAACATCCCATTTCCATTCTGGAACAAGGTGAGGCTGTAGCAACCCTGCTGGATGATGATGTTCAGCCTTTACTCTCTGACATTCAAGACATCGAGCCACAAAGTCGGTGATATCCCGCTTCATTCCTAACAAAAAATAAAGCGAACGCAGATCCGCATACATTTTCTTAACTCCAGGATGTGCTGCGTAAGGTGCCCGATGACCTTCTATCAAAATCAGGGTACGGAGACCCTCTGAAGGAGGTACATACAGCCATCCAGAGAAATGTAAAGCACTATCCGAATCCAATGAATAACTAGCAAATTTTCCTTCCAAAGCTCTGCCTGACTCCACCTCAGCTTTCACCTTTGAATACCAATTATCTGAAGGAAGGGTTGTGAGAATAAGACTCTTCAAATCCACCTCAAGAGTCATTGTAGAAACCTCATGCCTGCGTCGACTTAGAGCATCAGCCACCACATTTTCCTTACCCTAAATATACTTCACCTCAAAATCATATTCACACAAAAAATTCCATCCACCTCCTTTGTCTTGCATTCAAATTCGGCTGCGTGAAGATGTATTGTAAACTCCGATGATCTGTATGCAACTCGAACCGGTGCCCTAACAAGAAGTGTCTCCATCTCACAAGAGCATGAACAACTGTGTCCAACTCAAGGTCATGTGTGGGATAATTGAGTTCTTGATCCTTTAGTTTCTGAGATTCATAGGCAATCACTCTCCCGTCCTGCATCAACACGGCTCCAAGACCTTCCAAAGAGGCATCCGTACAAACCACAAAATCACCTGTAGGATCTGGCACTGCCAAAATTGGAGCACTAGTCAATTTTTCCTTAAGAGTTTGGAAAGCTAACTGACACTACTTTGACCAAAGAAATTTCTTTCCTTTTCTCTGAAGTGATGTGATAGGATGTGCAATCCTTGAAAAGCCTTGCACGAACTGTCGATAATACCTAGCTAGTCCCATGAAACTATGAATTTCTGAGACATTAGTGGGCACGAGCCAATCTATGATAGCCTGGATCTTAGCAAGATCCACAGAAATTCCCTCACCAGAAATCACATGGCCCAAATACTGAACTTCAGTCTTATAAAAGTCACACTTTGCCAAGTTGACATATAATTGGTTATCCCTTAAGCACTGCAAAACCTGCTTTAGGTGTACCTCATGTTCCTCCATAGACTTAGAATAGATCAAAATATCATCAAGAAACATGAGGACAAACCTAACCAAGTAAGTTCAAAACACCCCATTCATTAGACTCATAAAGACTGAAGGTGCATTCGTTAACCCGAACGACATCACTGTGAACTCGTAATGTCCGTACTGAGTGCGAAATGTAGTTTTATGAATGTCGGCCTCTGCTATCCACAACTGATGATACCCTGATTTGAGGTCGATCTTGGAAAATACCTTTGCCCCTTTTATCTGATCAAAGAGATCATCAATCTTGGGAAAGGGATATCGATTCTTTACTGTTACCTTGTTCAATTGTCTGTAATCGATACAAAGATGGAGAGAACCATCCTTCTTTTTGACAAAGATCACTGGTGCTCCCCAAGGAGAAACACTAGGGCGGATAAACCCCTTAGCCAACAATTCCTCCAATTGCAGACGAAGTTCTTGGAGTTCCTGCGTGGTCATCTTGTATGGAACCCGAGAGATAGGCTCAGCTCTAGGCACCAGATCTATCCTAAAATCCACCTCTCACTTAGGAGGCATACCTGGTATCTCACTAGGAACATCAGAAAACTCTGCAAGGAGAGGGTAATCATTCAATGACACCTCACGGCTAACCTCAGACTCAAGGTCATTAACCGACACTGCAAAGAGCTGACAACCCTGATGAAAACACCTTTTTAACTGCATAGTTGAGATCATTCTCAAAGAAACAGGCCTTTGAACACCCACAATTTCCACCTCTTTTCCAAAATCATCCACACACCGCACTGCTTTATGGCAACAGTCTATCAAAGCACGATGTGAGCTTAACCAATCCATGCCCAAGACTACATCATAAGAACCAAGAGGAAGAATTCTGAGGTCCACCTTAGTCGACATTGCCCCTAACTCTAACCTACAACCCCACACAAGCTTCTCGACCATAACCTTAGAGATCCTGAAGCTAATTCAACCTGCCACTTTTCGCTTTGCTTTATTGCCCCCAGTTTACATCACTCCACAACTAAAGGAAATATGAAAGAATCAGATGCACCAGAATCAAAGAGTACTGAAATGCTAGACTTATGTAATAAACCTGTAGTCTCAACGGCAGTACTCTGATGATCCGCCTGACGATTATCCGCTGTTGTGAAGACTCGGTGAGATCTCCTTGCGTCTCCCACTATCGGCTCAGACATAGCTGGTTTTTGATTAAACTCTGAAGCGCTCTTCTGAGGACACATCCTAGCAATATGCCCCTACTGCCCACACGAAAAACATCCAAATCCTCGACCAAAACCTCTTCCCTTGGATGGAGCATTCGATTGCTGGAAGCTCCCACAACTAGGTGAAGATTGAAAACTCAATGCGGGCTGCTCCTGACATGCACGATTCTGGTTTCGATCCCTACAAAACTGAAAGTGGCCACCATGTTGAGAAGTAGCATTCTTGTGCTTTAGTTGAGATTACTGCTGCTGACCCCCTTTTGAGGACACAAAAAAACTCTTAGAAGGCCTTACTACCTGGGTCTAACCTCCTTGAATACCAGCTCTAGGATTTGGCACACTACCAATCTGCACTCCTACATGACCACCCAAAGCCATAGCTAAGTTTTCTTCCACCAAGCGAGCCTTTTCGATAGCAACTTCCATTATCTTTGGTTCGAAGACTCGTACGCCACCACTAATGTGAGCGTTCAAGCCTCGAACAAAATGTTGTACCAACATCCCTTCATCATGACTAATCCTTGCATACTATTTCAGTTCATAGAAGCATCGTTCATACTGTTCAACTGACATTGCCATTTGCTTAAGATCATGGAATTCATTTGCCCTACGCTGCCTCCAATGATCTGAGAGAAAGCGATCCCTAAACCTTTCCAAGAAAAACTCCCAAGTGACCATATTGATATCCATATGCAACTTCTATTCCTCTAGCTGCCACCAAGTGGACGCGAAACCCTGTAAATGCATAACAACACATCAAGCCTTGGTATTACTAATATAGGGGTGCATTGCGAAGCATCGCCCCAAATCAATTAACCATGTCTCGGCTTCCAACCCTCCTCCAGAGCCATCGAAGGTAGGTGGATGAGCTCTCATCAAATCCCTCATATGGCCCGCTAATAAAGCATCCTGGTCAACTGAAGCTCCCCTATGTCTTAGAGACCTTTCTGTTTCTCTCTCAACCCGTTGATCCCCATCAGGTCTAGGGCCCAATCTATCAAGAAGCTCACCCAAAATACATTGCAACTGACCATCCAACCCTGGCTGCTCTGGGTTCTATCCACCACTTGACGGATTGTTTTGAGAATTATGTTGCTCCTCAGACTCATGACCGTGAGAACTTGGTGGTGAAGGACTCAGTTGGTTGGCTCCACGGCCACCACCTCAGCCTCTTCCTCGGCCTCTACCTCTACCTCTACCTCTACCTCTAGGCATGCTTCTGCACAACAAGACAAAGGTACATATGAGCTCAAGAGCCAAAATGCAAAGGTTGCCTAAAGGACATAACTACCTAGAGACCCCAGCATTAACACCCTTGGCTCTGATACCAAGTTGTAACACCCACCGTGCAAACCCCAAAGAACAACCACATAAAAAGCACAATTTTTTTTTTAAAAGAAAAACAAGTAATCAATATACCAAATATTAAATAATTACATACATATACTTCATTTCCTTACAATGCAAATGACATCACCAACCTTCTTCTTTGGGGCATGCGAGGTCACATCGAAATAATCATTACAAGTCAACACAAAGATACCATACGAACAATAAGGAACTATAAATGCCAACATAACATGAATTCATAGGTTCCATCATAAAGTAATACCATGAGGAATTTCACAAAGCCAAGTAAAGAGACAAAGTTGATAACTACATTACAACATCTTTTCATTATACATCATATCCATATAGTTTACATCATGGTTCCCAATCGTGTGGGATGAATACAATATACAAGATTTATCAATAGAGTATAAAGATCTTTTGGTACAAAAATTCAATAGGATGAGACTGGGCCAACGAACGTTGATGGGGAACCCAACAGTGTGTGGAGCATGTTCCACCCAACCACCCCCGTGCTAAGAGGTGACAGAGAAGTAACTCCGACCAAGACTGTCAATTGACAAGAACCGAGATACAAACATAACAAGAAGTACCAACATGGAGCCATAACACAATACTCCAAATTGCAATAAAGACAATACAATAACATCATATCACAGTATCACAAGATCATAAGTCAAATATCAATGAGATCACACAAGACCACAATGCACACCAAAGATGTATCAAGATAATATTCCATAATTCAATATAAGTCCATTCAACAACAATCTAAACCAACTCCCATAACATACTTCCAGAGGAACACAATAAAATAAAACACCTGGGCAACTAGTGGAGAGTGTCATCGCATAGTCCTACATGGGCTATCCTGTGCTCTTCCTCTCAACTAGAGGCATCGGTCCCATCTATGGCTATCATGTACCCTTCCTCCAAACTGGAGGCGTCGGTCCATAGGGTGACTCATGCGGAGCCGTAAACCTCTCGTGAAGACGAGGTTACGACCTTGCCGACCACGGCCTTCTCAACCTTCCATTAGTCTGTGGAAGCACTAATGAAGATGAGGCATCCATATTTTAAAATCTTATAATGATATTACTACCCAACCCTCCTAAGTTAATTATTAGGTTTTCACTTGATTACTAACTCACTCATGGGTTATCCTGTGCCCTTCCCCTTAAATGGGGTGCCGGCCCCCACGAGGAGCCACTCTCCCTAGAGACCCAACCAAAACCAAAAAGTAACAGGGGTTGTACCATTCCAATCATGAACATAGAAATGCAACAATAAAAATAATACGCGAGGCATAACCCATCTCGCAAATAAATACCATAACAAAATTCCACAACTCAGTACACCCCATTCGTAAAACATAACATAATAGAAACTCATGATGAAAAGATATAAATTCAACAAAAATCACAATCCTCTGGAAGACAACAGTTTTAACACAAATGGGGTTCCCACATCAATAAACTGACAATTTCCCGAACCCAACTAATTTACAAAATACAACTCACACGGGTACACAAATAACCTATTTAAAATCCACAATAAATTTTGTTTTCACAGTACTCATATTAAAATAAAGATTAAATAACAGTGCTAACATAAATACATAATTTGTCTCTTAACTTATAACATCATTTGGATATTTATAATTTAACAAATGTAATATCAATTCCTTTCTATTCTCATAATTTTATTACTAAAATAAATTTATGTTTTTAACTCAAACCAGAATAGAAATAGTCTGATAATATATAGAATATATTAACCAATTTACCAGTTAAAGAAATGACTTTCAAAATATAACTAAACGAATTTAATAAACATATACTTATATATATATTTAATTACAACCCGAAAATTTTAATACATAGAGATTTAAAAACTTATAACACAAGTTTCAAAAATTATCAAATTCCCATCGCTGCAAAAAAAAGGCGTATGAATAAGGAATGCCCGGCCCAGCGGACATTCTACGAACTGTACGCAGCAGTCCGAAAGATTGCCGGGGACAGTCCCTAGACTATCGCGCAAGGCCCACGGACAGTCGAACGGTGGTTACGGCCAAGGCCGAACCACCATTCGGTCGGCCAAAACAGGGTTTGTTTAAATAAAATAAAATAAAATTTATTGATGCCATTGATAATACGGCCAAACACAGGGTTTTAATGAATTTTCATTAAATAAATATATATATAATTACATTTATATGTGTATATATATATATATTTATCTATATATATATATATATACATATATATATGTATTTATATATTTCGAATACAGAGCCTTATAACATAAATGTATATATAAACAAAGCAAAAATATACAGATCCAGAGTTCACATTAAGAAAATTATTTCTTTTCCCAGGACAATACAATAGTAATAGTGTTTATTCCCAAAACCCAGTACAAATTTCCTTTGATTGAATAACAAACCAAAACATTTCTAAAAACCCCAAAGATTTTCTTTCCACACACATTTAATTTCAAACCCCAGGAGGAAATTTCATTCAAAAAAACACAAATTTTTATTTCATTTGTTGCTACAGAAAGAAAATAATTAAAAAGGAGAAAAAGAACTTGGTGTCCTGTGCCTATAGAGGATCTATGGAAGCTTTCTCCTGAGCTTGATCAAATCCTTTTTGCAGAACTATTCCTTCGCTGCCGAATGTTTCTAGTAACAGGTCCAGAACCTCCCTCAGACTGAACCTTCTTCTTCAATAAATTCTCCAGAATAACAAAAAAAAGAATGCAATACTCCTCTAGAATGACAAAAAAGATGTATTCAAAATTTCTCGAGAATCCAAGAAAGAGAATGCCCTCCCCGTACAAAGAAAAACCCCTAAATAAAATCAACACTCAGAAAAACTTTTCCGTTTCCTCTTCTCGTGAATACCAGAAGTCACTTCCCATAAATAAATAAAAATAATTATTAATCCAATAATTACTTTTGTTGCCTTTTTACATGCATTTGCATTTCATTTTATTTTTTTATCATGCATTTGTTGAAATGAAAACCCATTAAAATAATTGAAATCAACCATTTGCAAGATTTTCTCAAAATAAATTTAATATTTTCACAAACTACTACTAACATTTATTTATTTATTTATTGTTTTATGCTTTATTTTATTAATTGGATAATTATTTAAATCACAACATAAAACCATACACCACATTAGATAAGTCATAAAATAATAACATACAAAGACTAACGTAACAACCAAAATGGCTATGACCAAGACGCACAAAACCAAGAAGATACAAGACAGTTGACATCTTGGGACGGAGTTACTTCCATGTTACCTTTGTTCAACTTCCTGCCATTGGGTTGGTTCAATGCTCACCCAGACCTATCGAAATAGGTGGAATAGAGTCTTATTCCTGCAAAGCCTACATCCAACAAGGTGATACACAACATACATACATATAATCAATTACAAAGCATTGTGAGAAGGATTTGCAGTGTAGCAGGGCGCTCGTGAACGAGTGATGCTACCTGTTCCCTCACCAAATCATATCATCATCTATTGCATTATAGAATTACATTAATTTGCATCAACATCATCAATTACTATTCTCTAGCCTACTGCATTCCAATTAACTCCATCAAAACAATCGTAATAAAAATGTCATTATAATATCCATGGCATCATAAGAGTAATATAATCAGTAACAATCTAAGCTACCACAACATAACATCAACAGTATCATCAAAACCACAATGTGCCAAACAAAACCACAGAGAATGTCATGAACAAGCAGCAACATGAGGGGTATTACACTCACAGTACTTGTTTTTCTGATATTTACATGCTATCAGTATTATGGCTGCCAGAGTTATTGTGTTTGCCCATGTGAACACAAGGTGATATATGCAACAAAGTTATTTTCTTATGTCTAAAGTAATGATATGATTCTTGACTACTATTTTCAGATGGATATGTGTTTGTTAGTTTCAGTTGTTTATTTTTCCTGGCTTCTCACATTCTATGGCTCTTCCTTTGTCCTTGTGACAAAAAGGGGGAGAAATTATGGTGTTCAAATGGCTCAGTTTTTGCCATCAAGGACAAAGGGGGAGTTTGTTGGATTTCTTCTATTGGAATTTTTCTCCTTTATGTCAAAACTATAGTTGGCTACACAGTTGGTTGCACTATGGTATTCAGTTGGAATCGGTTCACTCTTTTCATAACATACTCTTGGTTCACTTGGTTATTGGTATTTCAGTGAACATACATAGTTGGTCTCTTATGGCATTTAAGTTGGCATATTAAGTGAACATACGTAGTTGGTTTCTTGGCTATTGGCATACTCAGTTGGCTCATTATAATGCTTTGATGATATTCTACTCATTTGATGATTACTTGATCCTTGATACTAATCTTGTGTGATTATGTGCAGTGATCATATATATGTTTTTTCAAGTGATCATTTCGGTATACTCATACCATTGGCTTCACTTGGTGTTAAAATATTTCACAAGGGGACATATTGTATTTTCCTTTGGTAATTATTGAGCTCTTTATATTTGACATGGCTTTGTTAATAGATTTTAATAATACACTTTGGCATCGGTGGTTTGTGTTTCACATAGCCAAGTTATGCTTTATAAAGGAGATAGGGATCCTATGGTTTCAAGTGGTCAATGAAGTCACATTTATTGGGCTTCAAGGACTTATGGTTAAAGTTTTAAATGTTACTAACATCGGCCTTTGGTGATTAAAATATAAGCCATTTAAATGGCTATTGGTTATCACGTTGGCACTTTATTTGTATCGGCCTTGAAAGAAAGTTGACATTGATTATCAATTTGGCACTATATCTATTTGTATCGACTTAGGCATTGGATGATGAGTTGCAATTGAGTGGGCCATTATTATGTCAGTGGTATGGATTTCAAATGATTTTTATCATTGTTTTTTTTTGGATTTGAAATGGTTGTAAACTTGGATAAAGTATTCGAAGGAAAAGAAGATGAGGGTGAAGACATTTTGTTGTTATCATTTTGTTTCTGAATAAACAAACCCTTGATAAGTAGGAGGTATTTTTCCACAGCGTGTCAAATTATGATATTGCTATCAAGATTCAACCGTGTAGTTTCAAGTCAAACTCATTGACCCATGTTTCATGAGTAGTGGTTCAACAAGAACCCATCTTTCATGATATCGAATAGTCCACTTAGCACTCATTGCATCTAGGTGATGCTCACAGAAGTGAAGCACTGGTCCGTCCCGGGAGGTCACCCATCCCAATACTGCTCTAGCTCAAGCGCGCTTAACCAGGGAGTTTTCTCCAAGGTTAAGCCCGCTTGAGTTGCTACCCCATTTGCAAAACCTTCAGCAAGTTTTGTGCCTTATGAACCATTCATAAACAAACCCTTGCCACCATAGTCTAAAGTTGTAGAGTCAGTTTTGAGGCGTTGGTGAATGATTTGCTTGATCCAGCTAGAATGAAAGTCAGTATAGGAAGAATTTTGGTTGACTTACAGCTGGAAATGAAGGTAAATGTGGCAGATTGTATGAGATTTTTGTTTGGCATTTGGCTGACATAAAATGAGGTAAAATCTTGACAATATCTCTATTATTTCGAAATGAAGATTGAAAAATGGTTTTGTTTTAGTTTGCAAAAAAAAGTAGTTACAAATAACTGTGTTTTCCATTTTGGTTACTCGAGTTTGAGCTCGAGAGTTTTGATGATTTACACAAGTTTCATTGTTTATTTAAGCATGGCTTTCTGTCATTACTCTGAGAGAGATTTGAAAGGGAATATGTAGTGAGATATTGGTTAAGACAACAGTAACTAGAAGAGAAAATGGGTCTATCTCCAATCATTTTTTAAAATAGAGATAATGATGAAGATGTTATACACAGTGACATTCTTGAATATCCTTAATTATTTTTGAAAGGCTCAGTTTACGGTTTTATTGAATATCATATTATTGGTGTGCTAGTAAGGTTTTATGACTACAAATCAATGCAGTTCTAAGGTCTTAATGGTTTATCATTTGTGACATTTGTAAAAATAGGAGTTGGTGCTCCTAACTTGAAGTGGGTGCTTTAGTTTGTACTTGGAGTTGGTGGTCCTAACTTGCACTGGGTGCTTTAGTTTGTACTTGGAGTTTGTGCTCCACATTGTTATAGAGTTGGTGCTCTTTTGAATGAATAAAAAGATAAATTTATGAGTGGTTTATTATACCCTATGAGGGTTTTTCCACTCAAGAAAATAATGCATGTTATGTGGTGAAATCTGTGCATTTATGTTTCAGCCCATGTGCTTAAGTGTTAATATTTTCATTCTGTCATTTGTCAATAAAATTTGTGCAATGCTCTGATACTTGACTAAATATTTCATTTTGTTATAAAAGTGTTAAAAGTATACATGAAGTCTTGTTAAAATAAAGCATTAAAAGGAATTGTTCAAGCAAGTTTACATGAACAATCAATATCATGCTTGGACATTGTTATGTGAGTCTTTTATCAATCTATCATTCTGTTAAAAATTCTTTGATGTGTTAATGTTCACTTTGTAAGTTAAGAGGGTTCATAAAGTTGTCTCAAGGTCATTGTTTAATTTTCTCATGAAGTTAAAAGTTTGAAAAATTGTACATTACTCTAATTCACCCCCCCACCTCTTAGAGTAATTCATCTTCCAACATTTAATTCATCAATGGGCATGTGCAAGAAGTTAGGTGCACAAAATGTTAAAAAGTGGAAGTGTTTTTTCCTAATTTTTATCATTTTCCACAATTGGATTGAAAACTTAAAGCACTTACATAGTGAATCTTAAAAAATATTAGTAAATGAAAATTAGTATTTTCAGTCTAGTTTCCAAATATGTAATTTATTCTAATACCCAAATGATACAAATTATTTTTTTAATAGGCATTTCTATAAACTATTTTTAAAAGTCACTATTTTTGGACCATACTGTGCACATGTATAGACACCATAATTCGACATAAAAGAATTATTTTTCGAATTCAAATTTGGGTAAAGATGTGTAACAAACTAAATATTTATGAGATTTTTTTTCTATTTATTTTATTAATTTTTTATTAGCCCTAATTGTTAGTTTTGAAAATCCTTGTGTAGGGACACCATAATTTTATCTAAAGTAATCATTTTTTTATCTTTTTCATTGTTTAGAGAATTGTTTGTAGGTTGATGTCATATACATGTTCTTACAAAGAAAAAAAAAAAATCTATTAAAAAAATAAGAAAGCTTGACATTTCAAGCTTATGGACTAGTTTCCTTAAAAAATACATATTTTGAAAACTAGAAATCGTGATCTATAATGGGTTTTAATTTCATAAACCAATTATGAAAAAAAACCAATCAACTATATTTCCAGAGTCAGTTATTTCTCTTGATATTGCCTTAATATTTTAGTCATAGGTCCAAGGCTAAGGGTTGGGTTACCAAGCATTTCCTGACCCTAAAATCAAATCAAAAATCGGGTTGGGATTTCAAGTTTTTTAGAATGGGGACCTGATTTAAACGGGTACCCACTTTAAATGGTACTTATTCTAGATTTTAGAATCAGTGCCCATTTTAAAATGAGTGCCAATTCTATTTTTAGAACGTGTACCCATTATAAAATGGGTACAGGGTATGTGCAGGATCATCGTGGAAAACACAGGCCCTTAAGTGGTGAAAAATTTAGAAAAATCAGAGTTAGGCAACTTGACATAAAATTTTGAATAAGTTATCTATATTATTTCAAAAATATGTAAGAATAGAATTTGTAGCAAATTGAATGTAGTTTCTAAACTACTAGGTTTATTAAAAAAAAAAATCTATTTGGTGAAAATTTGAAATTTCAATGCAGTAGTACTTAAATTTCAGGGAAAAAATAAGAAGTAGGTGTCTATCTGACCACCCTAACCACAATAAAATAATAATAT
Source organism: Sequoia sempervirens (assembly GCA_007258455.2). Classification (NCBI taxonomy): domain Eukaryota; kingdom Viridiplantae; phylum Streptophyta; class Pinopsida; order Cupressales; family Cupressaceae; genus Sequoia; species Sequoia sempervirens. The sequence goes on from VDFB02360278.1 coordinate 29,721, forward strand.
TTTTTTATAATATTTTAGATATAAGTAGAGGACTCATGTCTGGATGTGGTGTATATTTTTTGTAATTTTTTTCCAAGTAAATAATTATTTATGAATTTTTTATTACAACTTTTAAAAAATATAAAAACTCGTATGTCTGACCACCTTAACTTGGTCAAAACTTCATGAAATTCATTTTTTTAATCCTATAGTATGCAAACCATAAAATGTGATGCAGGTTTTAGATTCAAAAAATGTTAGATCGTCTGAAAGCTATAGATGTTTTTCAATTATCCTATCAATCAGGACTTTAGTCAAATTCAAATATAAAATGAATAATAATTATTTATTAAATTCAAAGTAAAGAAAAATTTACATTGGTGGAAAGTAGAGGATCTCCTTTAAAAACCCTTGTCGTTTCATTAATTTTGGATAAAAAGAAGTTGTTAGCCACATACCCTACACATACCCATCATATCACTACTTTTTGGCCGATCATGATCCGCCACATACCCTACATGTTCTGGGGATGACCCTACAATGCAGCAGTTAGTTGCAAGCCTCTCACATGGGAGGTCTTGAGTTTGAGCCTGCTCAAGACCCATGTGTGCTTGACATAGTGGAGGGATGGAGGACGTCGCAGATCCAAACGATGAATGATCAAGCAAGGATGTTAGTGTTGGGGGTGGCTATGAGGTCATCAACAAAAGACTGGTGGTAGTGGCATTCAAAAGCAGGGACAAATGGGCACTGACCAGATTGTAGATTGAGGGAGGAGATCACACGAAGGAGTGGCGACGAAGGTAAGATGAGTAGCGTGGGAGTGTGGGGTCAAAGGAGGTTGAGGGAAGGGTTGGAATAAGACAGAGGAGTGGGCCGATAGAGGCTCTTGGCATCAAATTGAGGTGAAGCTCAGAGGTTGGAGGGGCAGGGAGATGTAGAAGTTGTAGGTAGCAACAGCATGGAATAGAGATAGAAGAAGAGGACTGGCATCGGATCTTGCAAGGAGCTTGGTGGGAACGCAGGCAGACGCAACAAGATAGAGGAATGACACCAAGGACTTGCAGGGAGCTTGGTGGGAATGCAGGCAAGCATAGGAATATGAATGGCAGGGATGAGGTCCCCCGAATGTGGCCTCACTGGTTCATAGCTCCAGTCAAAATCGACAGGTGTTGCCCCTTAACAGCGATTTACCAAGCAAAAAAAAAAGGGTACATATTCTATTTTTAGAATGAGTACCCATTTAAGAATAGGATCCCAATGTAAGGCTTAGGTTCCCATTCCTAAGTGGGTACCTATTTTTTTTCAAAATGGGTATTTGTTCATGTCGATAGTTTTTGGGTTGAAACTTCCCCTCTTTGTGGACCCAACTTCTTGCACTTACCCAAATAATGTTGATGACAATGAGCATAAAGAATATATATGAGATAATAGGAAATGAAAAAGAAGATGAAGGGTTTTTAATTTTACTTTTTTTTAATTTGATCTTATTTATATTTGAATATGTGAAAAAAATGGTAAATGGATAAAAAATTTGAATGATGAAATTGATGCTATAAAAAATCAAACATGGGAATTGTTGAATCTTCTAATAGGGAAGAAAACTATTGGTGTGAAATGGGTTCTTAAGAGAAACTTCAATATAAAACATAATTAGTTGAAGGGGTGTTCATAGAAGCTTAATGTTAATTAAAATGAAAGTCATCTATAGCAAGGATTGACATAGAAAGAACAGTTCAAGAATTGATGATTCAACAAAATTAGAAGGTCTATAAAATGGATGTTAACATTTTTTAATTGAGTTCTAGAAGAAAATATTTACATTGATCAACCACTTGATTATGAATTGAAAGAAAAATAAAAGAAATTGTATAAAATGAAGAAAATATTATATGCAATCAAGCAAGCATTTGGGGCTCAATATAGCTATATTGATTTTTTATTTTTTGAAAAATTCATATTCTAAGTGCTCAAGAAAGTCTACTTTTTATATCAAAGTAAGTAAACAAGGAGAAATGTTGATAGTCTTTTTGTATGTTGAAGATTTGATTTATACAAGAAATAATGATATTGTAATTGATGAATTTAGAATACATCACTGAGAGGAGAATTTGAGATGATTGACTTAAGCTTGATGAAATATTTTCTAGGAATTAGTTTTTCAAATGAATTATAGATTTTTATTTCACAAAGTAATTATGTTATAAATATTTTTTAAGAGAATTTGAATGAAGAACAACAAACTAACTAGCAAACTTGTTGCCACAAGTTAGTCAAAATTCTCAAAGGGCGATAATATAAATAATGTTTCTACTCACTGTAAATATTGGCTGGAAGCTTGATGTACTTGATGGCTACTAGGATGAACATATCGTGTAGTTTATTTCATTTCGAGATTTTTAGAGACACCAAAACATACTCATAAGTAGGAAAATTATTCTGAGATATGTGAATGGAATTGAAGTACATGGATTTTTTTATGCAACAACAATAAGCTTGAACCTGTCAAATATATTGATAGTGATTAGGTTAGAAATATTGATTATTACAAAAAGTGTTTTTAAATATATATTTTATCTTTAATTAGGTGCAATCTCTTGGTCTTCTAAAAAACAACCTATTGTACCACTTTTAACTACTGAAGTAAAATATTTTGCAACCACATAAATTGCTTGTCAAATAGTATGGCTTAAAATATTTTTGGGTGAATTAAATAAGTAACAAAGTATGCAAAAAAAATATTTTGAGATAATAATGCAACATTTGGATTGCCAAAGAATTCAATTTTCATGCTAAGAGTAAACACATTGATATTTAATGTTATTTCTTAGAGAGTTTATTGACAATAGGAAAATTAAATTCAAATTTGGTAGGTAAAATTAGCAAGTCACATACATATTACAAAAACTTTAATGATTCTTGTGTTTTTTCATTAAAATTTTGTGTTTTGTTGGTTTTAAGGATTTATTTGATTATTAAAGGAGATGAGTATGTGGTAAATCTCCCTGGATTTTATCTTTTGAACTTTAATGACAACTATTGGTATTTGAAAATCTTTTTGAAAATTTTCTACATCCTTCAAATGTTTAAACCAAAAGAAGAGAAAGTGTTAAAAATATTATGTTTCTATTCATGTCTTCTTTTGTATAATTGTTTAAATATATGTACACACTAAGATATTTTTTCATTGTAAAAACTATTAAAATATTAATTATAATTATTTGAATATAAAAAAGTTTCAAAAATCTAATAATCGTCTAAAATATATTAATCTTATTATAATTTTTTTTTGAATTTATACACTTTGTATAGAATTTTAATTAATAATAATTGGTTACGATGATATTTTTTTCATTGTAAAAACTATTAAAATATCAATTATAATTATTTAAATATAAAAAAGTTTCAAAAATCTCATAATTGTCTAAAATATATTAATCTTATTATTAAAATCTTTGAATTTATACACTTTGTATAGAATTTTAATTAATAATAATCAGTGTAACCAATGAGATAAGGAAAATAGTAAAAAACGGTAAAAGCATTCTTCACTAATATAAAGGATTGGTACAAATCAAGGCATTAGTCTAAAACATAGCAGACACAATTTCAACATACTACTATTACACTCTATTATAGATGAATATTAAGGTGAATATTATAGGTGATTGGTGAAATGTTATGGTATTCTTGTTGAAAACAGCAGATCATGTCTTACCATCCAAACAGATCCTCATCAAAGTCATCCTTATGTAGAGGGGAGAGAGATAGAGGGATTAAGTGAGAGAGAGAGAGTGATGGAGTCGAAGAGAGATAAAGGGTAGAGGGTAGAAGGTAGAGGGTTAAGGGTAGAGGGAGAGAGATAGGAGTGAGTGAGAGAGAGACCTAGGAGAGGGAGAGGGGGTAGGAGGGTGAGACTTGAGAGAGAGGGAGGGAGGGCTAGAGTGGGAGAGATAGAGGCTAGAGGGATAAGCATGCTGATAGAGGGTTAAGGGTTTAGAGTTTAAGGGTTAAGGTTTAGGGTTTAGGTTTTAAGGGTAGAGGGAGAGATACATAGAGATTGGGAGAGAGAGAGAGAGAGAGAGACTTGAGAGAAGGAGAGGCGGTAGGAGGGAGGGTCTTGAGAGAGAGAGGGTCGAGGGTTTAAGGGTTTAAGGATTTAAGGGTTAAGGGTAAAGGGATAAGGGTAGAGTGGAGAGACTTAGAAGTGAGTGAGTGAGAGAGAGACTTGAGAGAGGGAGAGGGGGTAGGAGGGGAAGACTTGAGAGAGAGAGAGATACTTGAGAGAGGGAGTGGTGCTAGGACAAAGACACTTGAGAGAGAGAGAGGGGGGAGTGGTTGATAGATATAGGGAGAAAGGGTTAAGGGTAGAGGATATGGGGTCTAAGAATAGGGCTCTAGGTTAAGGGTTAACGTTGCTATAGAGGGGTTTAAGGGCAGAGGGAGACAATACAGAGGGGAGTGAGGAGATATAGAGAGACAACAAGAGAGGAGAGGGGTAGGAGGGAGAGGCTTGAGGAGAGAGAAAGAGAGGGTAGGGAGAGAGATGAGGGATTAAGGAGAGAGAGAGAGAGAGTGGAGGGAGGGAGAGATAAAGGGTAGAGGGTAGAAGGTAGAGGGTTAAGGGTAGAGGGGACATAGATATGAGTAAGTGAGAGAGAGAGACCTGAGAGAAGGAGAGGTGGTAGGAGGGTGAGAATTGAGAGAGAGGGAGGGAGGGAGGGAGTCAGAGAGAGATAGATGGTTTAAGGGTTTAGAGTTTAAGGGTTAAGGGTTTAAGGTTAAGGGTTAAGGGTAGAGGAGAGAGAGATAGAGAGTGAGTGAGAGATAAAGACCTGAAAGAGGGAGAGTAGGTAGAAGGGTAAGTCTTGAGAGAGAGAGAGAGGGTATAGGGTAGAGGGTAGAGGGTTTAGGGTTATGGGTAGAGGGGAGAGAGATAGAGGGTTTAAGGGTTAAGGGTTTAAGGTTTAGGGTTAAGGGTAGAGGGGAGAGAGATAGAGAGTGAGTGAGAGATAAAGACCTGAGACAGGGAGAGGAGGCAGAAGGGTGAGTCTTGAGAGAGAGAGAGAGGGTAGAGGGTTTAAGGGTTTGGGGCTTAAGGGTTTAGGGTTTAGGGTTATGGGTTATGGGTACAAAGGAGAGAGAGGGGGATGGAGTGGGAGAGAGATAGAGGGTAGAGGGTAGAGAGATAGGAGTCAGAGAGAGAGACCTGAGAGAGGGAGAGGGGGTAGGAGGGTGAGACTTGAGAGAGAGAGGGAGGGGAGTGGGAGAGAGATATAGGTCTACAAGCTGCTGTGAGAGGGTAGAGGGTCCAAGGGTTAAGGGTTTATGTATTTAGGTTAAGGCAGAGGAGAGGAGATAAAGGAGTGAGGAGAGAGACTTGAGAGAGGAGAGGGGATGAGGATGAGTCTGAGAGAGACAGGAGAGAGAGGAGGAGTGGGAGATAGAGGGGTAGAGGGCTTAAGGGTTTGCTGACGGCTGTCAACAGTAGATGGCTAAGGCAGAGGAGAGACATGAGTGAGAGAGAGAGAGAGAGAGAGAGAGAGAGAGAGAGAGAGAGAGAGAGAGAGAGAGAGAGAGAACTAGGAGGACAAGGGAGAGGGAAGAAGGGTAGAGAGAGGAGAGAGAACTAGGAGGGGAATAAATGAGAGAGAGAGGAGAGAGAGAGGGAGGAGAGAGAGAGGGAAAGAGATAATATTTAAACATTTTATATGTTAGTAATATTAATTAGTTATATAATATTTTATATATTAGTAAACATATATATACATTTAACTAAAATATAGAAATAATATTTAATATTATACATAATAATATAATATATTATATATTAAATTATAAACTATATTGTATATTCTAAACTAAATATATATTAAAATAAACTATATAAAAATATTTATTGGTGATTTTCTAAATCATATATTATAAAGTGTAAAATATTTTTAAAATCATATATAAACCAAATAGGATATCTGATTCAAAACGGATATTCGATATTTCTGACAAAGAATTTATTGCCTTGGGATTAGCCTCGGGCTTTCTTTGGTATTTGGCTTGGACATGCCAATCCTAAGAAGTCAACGCAAAAAATGTGTTTGACAACTCACCTTATTTTTCTAGACTTCGTCCATGTGGCTGATGACTTTATTTTTAGCCAAAATTGATGAAACGAAAAGGGTTTGTAGAGGAGACTCTCAACTTTCCACCAATATAAATTATTATTTACTTTGAATTTAATAAATAATTATTATTCATTTTCTATTAGAATTACGACTAAAGTCTTGATTTATAGGTTGATTGCAAAACATCTATAAATTTCAAAGGGTATCATATTTTTTGAATCCAAAATATGCGTCACATTCTATGTTTCACATACTATAGGATTTAAAAAAATAAAATTGAATATTATTAAGTTTCAATGACCAAGTTAAGGTGGTCAGACATACGAGCTTTTATATTTTTTTAAAGTTGTAATAAAAAAATCATAATTAATTATTTACTTGGAAAAAAATTACAAAAAAATATGCATCACATCTGGACATGAGTCCTCTACTTATATCTAAAATATTATAAAAAAATATTATCATTTTATTGTGGTTAGGGTGGTCAGATAGACACCTACTTCTTATTTTTCCCCTGAAATTTAAGTACTACTACATTGAAATTTGAAATTTCAATTTTTCACCAAATAGACTTTTTAAAAAATAAAATAAACTTAGTAGTTTAGAAACTACATTCAATTTTCCACAGATTTTATTCTTACATATTTTTGAAATAATATAGATAACTTATTCAATTTTTTTTTGTCAAGTTGCCTAACTCTAATTTTTCTGAATTTTCATTGCCACTTAAGGGCCTATTTTTTCCATGATAATCCTGCACATACCCATACCATTTTCATTTTGATTCACTTCAATGCCTAAAAAGTATTTTATGAGTCCCAAGTCTGTCATTTCAAATTCTTTCTTCATAGCTCCTTTAAATAGATCAATTGATAAATCACCAGTGAATATTAAATCATCAACATACAGGCATACAATCAGAATTTCACCTTTTTCATTCATCTTGGTATATAATGTAGGCTCACTGCTGCATCTTATGAAGCCATTCTATAAAAGATAACTATCAATTCTATTGTACCAAGCTCTTGGGGCTTGCTTGAGACCATACAGTGCTTTCTTTAGCTTGTAGACTTTGTCTTCTTGTCCCAATATCTCATACCTAGGTGGCTATTCCACATAAACTTCTTCTTCAAGATAGCCATTTAAAAATGTTGATTTTGCATCCATTTGATGAATTTACCATTTGTTTTGTGTTGCAATGGAAAGAATCATCCTTACTGTGTCAAGATGTGCTACAGGAGCAAATGTCTCATTATAATCAATTTTGGGCTACTGTGAATAACCCTTTGCCACTAATCTTGCTTTATGATTTTGCACTTCACCACATTCAATTTGGTTTTATAAACCCATTTAACTCCTATTACATCCTTGTCTTTTGGAAGACTCACCAACTCCCATGTTTGATGCTTTCCAATTGCAACAATTTCTTCATCCATTGCACATATCCATTTATCTTCTTTAATTGCATCCTCAAAATGTGTTGGATCATATATTTGTGAATAAAATGCAAAAAGAGAAATCTGATTAGTATTATTCTCACCTTCATTTTGTTCATATATATCCCTTATACTTCTGATTTTCTATCTTCTCATGCTTTCCAATGTAAGATTTGATAGATCACTTGAACTTGCTGAATGTCGACTTGATGGTCCAGCTCTAGAAATTCTTGTTGTAGATGGTGTCTGTTGTCCTCTTGTTTCTACTCTTACATTCGATGATGGTGTCACTTGTTGACCACTTGGCTGAACTTGAATGGGCATGGAAGGAGTCACATTATAAGGAATATTTGTTGGTACAAAAATTTCATAATTCTCTTGAGGTATACTTGCTGATACATTAACTATTTTTCCCCTGCTTCCATCCCATGCTTCATCTTCTACAAACTATACGTCTCTGTTTATTATAACCTTCTTAGTTGTTGGATTATAAAGTTTGTAAGCCATGGATTCATCACTGTATCCAACAAATATGCATTTTTCTCCTTTGTTGTCTAACCTTCTTCTTAATTCATCAGGCACATGTGCATATGCTACGCAACCAAAAACTCTCATGTGAGCAACATTATGTTTTCTTCTAGTCCATGCTTCTTCAGGAATCATATTTATAACACTTTTTGTTGGACACCTATTCATTATATATGTTGCACATGATACAGCTTCAACCCAATATTCATTCGACAAATGTTTGGCTTTCAACATGCTTCTAGCCATTTCCATAATTGTTATGTTTTTCCTTTTAGCTACCCCATTTTGTTGAGGTGTGTATCTATTAGTAATTTTTTTGTGAATCCCATGATCTTTTCAAAAATTTAAAAACTCTTTTGAAATATATATTCACCTCCTCTATCCATCCTCAACACTTTGATATAATGACCACTTTGTTTTTCAGCAAGAGACTTAAATTGACAAAAGAAATCAAACACTTCACTCTTATGCTTTAGAAAGTAGACCCATGTTTTCCTTGAATAATCATAAATAAAAGTTAGAAAATAGAGACTGCCACCAATTGAGGGTGTTTGCATATAGATCCACACAAATTTGAATGTACAGTCTCCAAAGGGGCTTTTGCTCTAGTTGACTTTCCTGCTGGAAAAGATTCTCTATGATTCTTTCCTAAGATACATCCTTCACATTCTCTTTCATGTTTTTCTATTAAAGGTAGTCCCTTGACCATACTTTTCCTATGAAGCAAATTTAGACCCCCAAAGTTAAGAGGCCCAAATCTTAAGTGCCATAAGTTCCAATTTTCATCTTTTACTTCTGCTTGAAAGACAGTTTGCATAACTATTGTGGTTTCTTGTGCTTGTGCATAATCTATATTCAAATCTGGTTGAATCTTCAAAAGAAACATTCTATTACTTATGATTTTGACCTTAGCAATGAGCTGATTACTTGGGTATTTGTCTAAAATTGTGCACAGTCCATTTTTGAAAGTTACTCTATACCCTTTTTGAACAAGTTGTCCTATACTCATGAAATTGTGTTTTAGACCAAGCACAAAATACACATATGAGATATATTTTTTCTCCCCCTATTTAGTTAGAATGTTGACATTTCCCTTTCCTATAACTGACACTTTGTTGTCATTACCCAATGTAACATCAGATTTAACATTTTCATCTAAACTTGAAAACATTGGTAGATTTCCTGTCATATGGTTGCTACGGCCTGAGTCTAAAAACCAAACATCTTTTTCACTTGCTTGTGCAACATTACATGACAAAAACATTGTGCTCTTTTCTGGTTTTTGGTCTTGACTTTCTTTTGTGAAATTTGCATTTTGTTTATCATAATCATACTGTTTCTTTCTACAGTCATTCATGTAATGCCCAAATTTTTTATAGTGGTGACATTGGATTTGAGACTTATCATACATTTGTCCTTGTGACTAATTTTGTGAGGAACTCTGACTTGAGTTTTGATTGTTTCCTCTTCCACTCTTCCACTTGAGCTTGATGGGCTGCTTCTTCCACCTCTGTAAAAATTTCTTCCTCTTCCTCTGAAATTCAATCTTCCTCTGCCTCTTCCTTGGCTAATTGAAGCTTGTGACTTGAAAGAATGCTCCAATGAAGTGCTTGCAGACCTGATAAACCTCTATTCATGAGAAATTAGAGATGCATGGAGCTTATCAATTGAATACTATGTGAGGTCCTATGTTTCCTCTATGGTTACAACAATTGTCTCAAATTTTGTGGGAAAACTCCTTAGAATCTTTTCAACCACTCTTTTATCTTCAAGTGTCTCACCATGTGATCTAATTTGATTTACTAGTCCAATGACCTGGGTGAAGAATGAATCTACTGATTCATTGTCCTTCATATTCATAGTTTTAAAATCCCTTTTCAGTATTTGTAACTTTGTTGTTTTGACTTTTTTCATACCTTGATAAGTTGTTTGAAGTATGTCCCATGCTTGTCTGGACCTTGTTACTATTGCAATCCCTGAGAAAATGCTCTCATGCACTCCTTGGAGAATAAAGAAAAGAGCTTTTGAATCTTTCTTCCTACTGTCCTTCAATAAGTCCTTTTCTACTTGAGTCAAAGCATTATATGTTGTTGCATCAACTGGCTCTGGAAATCTATTCTCTACTAGCTCGCATAAATCTTGTGAACAAAATAATGCCCTCATTGTGATTGCCCAGTAGTCATAATTTTTCCCATTAAACTATGGGATTTGAGGGTTAGTCAAGCTTGTGCTTGTCGCCATTCTTTCACTGAAACTTTTAGAAACAAACGTTTTACTAATGACCTAGCTTTGATAAACTTGCTTTGATACCATGTGAAGGCTAGAGGTAGAGGATTCCAAACACAGAAAATAACAGATAACAGATACACACAAGTAACTCATAAACTAAAATTTGTATTTAAATCTTAAATATTTGATCTCATAAACACAGAGCTACTGCTCAACTTTGCTACTGCAAAGAAAAACCACTATTTTTTCTCTTCTATTTCTTCTTCTTGTTTTTTTTTTAAAATTACATCCATCCAACACTAATATAGAATTAAAAGGTCATGAAAGAAATTCACCAGGAAAGAGGTGAAATAAATATCATTAATACAATAATAAAGACTTGAGATTTTCCCATATTTAATCATTTAAAAAAACTGTCCTAAGCATATTAAACATTGTCCTTCAAATATTAAATTCCCATACAAAATATACATGCCAAACATTCCGCCAAGAGAACGCATAAACCGCACTACCACTGAGAGAAATGAAGACACTTGTGTGACCACAGGGTCACCGCACTACCGCAGGGATCAGACTGGGAGGCCGCGGGTCTGGGGAAACCGCTCCACCGCACAAGACTGAAGAAGGGGTCGCGGCCCGCGGTAGACACTGCACAACCGCCACGGTCATGAGATAAGGCTGCGGTATGGTGGTGGTCACCGCAGTACCACCGGAAGCTGATGAGAGGTGAGTGGTATGGCGGTAAAGGAAGGAAAAGGTTGCGGCAGGAGTTGGAATTATTTCCAACAGCATACATATTTTAAAACTTTAATGCACATGAAAAAATAAAGTTATCATCAATTTGACAAAAAAATATTGCAAATGTAAATAAAATGTTCCCATCTAGTTGAAAAATCATCTCGCTTTTACTGATAAGTAAGATTTTGGAGACTTTTACCATTAAATGGCAGTTGATTTATAATTAAACAGCAACTAAAACTTGTTTTCTGATGACTTAACAATGGTTTACAAGCGTGAGACTTGTTTCAGATTCAAATTTCACACTATATATAGCCTATCAACTAATTAATAATAATAGAGATAACCAATTAGATAAGAAAAACAATAAAAATCAGTAAAAACACTCTTTACTAATATAAATATTTTTACATTCATAACAACAATCTGTTCTCCACAAGATCGTTCTATAAACGAAGGGATTGGTACGAATCAAGGCATGAGTAACAATAGCACACACAATTTCGACATACTACTATTACACTCTATTACAGATGAATATTACAGGTAGAATCAGGTAATTGGTGAAATGTTATGGTATTCTTGTTGAAAACAGCAGATCATGTCTTACCATCCTAACGGATCCTCATCATCTTGCAAAACTCTTAAGTCATCCTTATGCTGTACTACATCGTGGGTAAAACCCAATGTAGTTCCTGCTTCACCGGCATTACAAAATCCAGTCGCAAGAGACACAAGATTAGCCTGTGCACTGAGGAGCTCTGCTTGTGTGGTTTCCAGTTGTGATTGCAGGTATAATACTTGCTTCTGCAGTCGATGAACTACACCGGCGCAGCCGTAGATTGGATCTTGCACTCTAGCACTTGCTTCATATACCATGCTGGTTACTGCATCTGCTCTTTTCTCAGCTGGAATATCCTGCAAGAACACAACAACATAAACAAAGGCCAACGGATTCGATCATGTTTCTTACAGTAAATACTCCTATATTTGTGACAATTGAGAAAAAGAATCAGACTTTTCACAATATCTGAAAAAAGGCATTTGTTCTATACCCGGAGGGTTTTGACAATCTTGCTTGTTCCAAATAATTTGTGTACAAGTAAGAACTTGTGAGGATCGTTTGGAGGGAAATAGAGAGCTAGCACGCAATTATCTCCACATTTTTTTCGTTGAATTCTGCAGGGTGCACAAGGATATACAATCCCAGAAATCTCTTGTGCTTTCTGTTCCATCTGAATTAAGCAGCAGAACAAAAAACTTATAAAAGTTTTTCAGTATAAAGCTAGCAGCTGAGAGTTGTAAGAAAAAGTGATTACCTAAAATTGTAACTTATGAAAGGTTAACGAGGGTAGGAGAGTAGGAGATGAGAGATTGGTGGGGCATGGATTGTATAGCTGATGGTGAAACGGGTAATCAAATCACAATCTAAATCATCATGCTCTATAATTCATCCTCCATGACCACAGGCCAGGGCTTTACGAAAATTTGAAGGTGAAAAATTCGATTGCTGTATGAATGTATAGAATGAAATATGAAGAAAACTAGCTGTCATATATGGTAGGGAAAATAAAGTAAATCCTAATGTATTTTAAAGTTCCACCGTTCTAAGTTTTAGTCTAGTAAATAATATTTTAATCAATCTAAATTTGATTTAGATAAATATAAATAGTTTACTATGTAATATAACTTTGATTTTGATTGATGTGTTTGATTGATTTGATTTTGAATGTGATAGTCCGTTCAAGTTTTGGTATCTCTTCATTTTAAATAAAATTATCTGTAAATTTAAGTATTTGTTGTAATTATATCTTTAATGTAATTTTATTTTTTACATTTCTGATCTTGAGAAATTGGTTTACTTTTCATTGATATCAGTCTACTGTGAAGAGTTCAAGCTTTAAATTTAATTATATCTTATTCAAACTCCATATTGTTTATACAATATTGAAAATAGACAAAATAGGGATACAAAATGGCTGGAATGAGGTTTCTCTTTTGTTAATGTAGCAATAATGCAAACAAAAAATAATCATTCTTTTGTTTTCTAAATGTTTCTTCCATGGAACTTTTTAAATGATGTTAATAATTTAAGAATTGTCTTTAAATATAAAATTTTGAACAGTTAATTCAAAAAAATCAATATACAAATTAACAATAATGAAATTTTAGAATTATTAACTTTAAAAATAATAGAACTTGAAATTTGAGAAAAAGCAAATTTATATACACAATTATATTCAAAAAACATAATCACACACAATTCATTTTAAATAAGAAAATCTTAAAAACCAAACAATCTAATTTTAAAAAAATAAAAATAAATATTCAAAATAAATATTAAATTTAAAACCATCTAACAAACAAATCAAATCAAAATTTGAAAGGCATCAAAATACTCTTTCCTCCTCCCTATGTCCATATTATTCATAATTTTATATGTACACACAATTTGTCTCTCTTTATGATTTTTTTGGTCCCACATAGCCCACAATACTTACTTTAAATGCTAAATTTCAGAGGAAAATTTGATCTCATTTAATTTTATATTGATTTTAAAGGGAAAATAACCTTTCTCCAAAAAGGAAAAATAAGCTTTCTTCAAATGTTAAAGATTTGATATCAAGGAAAACAATCTTTCTTATAATGTTAAAAATGTGATCTCAAGGAAAAATAATCTTTCCTAGAATAATAAAAATCTGATCTCATCTAATTTTATATTGATTTGAAGGTGTCCATTCCAGGGACATTTTCTTGTTTGCAGTCCTGCCCCGCTTTTGGTTAGGTAAAAGCAAAGAGGACGAGAAGTAATTTTGGCTCAATGGTGGACGGCTGTAAACTGTCCTTCCCTTCTGAGAGCCGAAATAAATCATGAGAAAGGTCTGTGGTGACATCATTCCGTGCATGGGTTAGGAGTACATTCGTCAATGATGCAGAATTTTGCACCTACCCTACAAATTTAAGATCATGTCAACCTGCATTTGGGGCTCCCCTGATTCATTCACTGCCGTTCCACACAAGACAATTGAAACAATAAAAGCACTGGTCATGTGGCATAAGGGCCTCTAAGGGTACACTCCTTAGGTGGCCGGGCCCATTTACCTGACTTTCCCGTACTTTAACCAGTTTTTGAGAGATTTCCATTTCAGTAAAGTTTTTATCTCCGTTTTCACGTTAGAGTTATGTTCTTTATTTACTCCCATATTCTATAGGATAATAGGGGAATAAACAGGCTGGAATCTTTTCCTATAAAGTCTCCGCCGAATACTCTGCTCTAGGTAAGATGTTGCACAAAATTTTAAAACCATATTGCACAGCATTTAAAAGCCATACTCTATGCGCTTATTCGTAGGAGATGATTTAGGTGTAGGGAAGTTTAATTAGAGATGTTAAATAATATAAAATTTTAAATAATTAATTAGAACATATTTGATAATAAATATATACAATGAAAAATAATGAAACACGTTTTAATAATAATAATATAAAATTTTAAATAATTAATTAAAGCATATTTATAACAAGAATTGCAGGGCAGCAAAGTTTATGTCAAATAGTAATAGAATTGTTATGTTTTAATTAGTTGCGTTTGATAAATTTTAGCAATGTCACAAATGATAAGTACCTGCTTGGTGGAAGGTGCATCTAATTGGCAACAAAGATTTTGATAGATTTAGACCCCCCATTCTCAGCACATAAACACAAATAGAGAGCTAGAGTTCCAAACAAGGACCCTCAACTCTAGTTCTAGCTTAACACACAAGCCAATTGGAAAACAATTTTGAGTTGTGTCTAGTAAAAGCTCACCAAGGTCCACAATGTTGCTATTGTACCATTGTATGCTATATTATATCATGATCTAATTTATGGACTAAAAAATCAAATAACCAAAGCCCACTAGGGTAAAGCAGTTGCAAAGATTTTATCACATCACATTAAATACATGTCCCCTAAAAGACACTAAAGATATAAAAGTTATTAAGTACAACATCTATAAGTTTTTAGGCCAATTACCCTGAGTTAGAGTTGTAAGGCTTATCATGTCCATTAGATCTCAATATTTTTATTATTTAATTTGTACTAGGCATATTTTATGGGTTGAGGCATTGAGGCATTCCATTCTCAATAATATTAGGACTAAGTGTTGTACATCTTGCAAGTCTTAGTTATATTGTTGGAATATTATTGTAATGTTGGCACACTAGTTAAACATGGTAACATTCTAATGTTGTTTGCAGTTTGACGTTTGGATTTGCAAGATGAGTACAATTCATGTGTAACTCTTGTTTGCATTTTGAGCAATGAACATGTGTCAATTGGACCCATCAATGGTTTTGAATACCACTTGGTAGTTTTCCTAGAGCCAAAATTCTATGAATAAAACGCTAGGGTGAATAATCTTATATATAAAGGCCTGGAGAGTGTTTAGGTGTTGATTACTTTCTCTAAGGGTAAAGAGTTTGCTGCAACATCAGATTGTTGAGTCTTTTCCATAGTGGGTGTAAATGTTTTGAATAGTTTTAAAATTGTTACAATATTCAACATGGTAAAGAATATTTTATTACTTCTAAAGTAAATTAAATATTTATCTTTTGCAATGTTAAAGTACTTTTTTTCTATAGAAAAGTATTTAGTAATATATAGATATCTTAGATAAATCTATGTTAAAAAGTATGGAAGCAATAAATATAGTAAAAAAATAGATTATACATTTTATTTGTATTTTATTATTTTAAATTTTAAAAACAAATTATTTATTTACTTTAAATTTTATATAGATATCTTACATATCTTAAATATCTATCTAAAAAGACATAAATAGATTATACTATTAATTTATTTTTAAATGAAGATAAATTGTTTATTTATTTTATATTTAGTATATATCTATCTAAAATACATCAATATATCAATTTGGAGGTGCTCATTAGTTCTACTTTTATAAACTAGCATATCTATCCTATTACATAGTCTATATAGTAAACTAGCATATCTATCCTATTGTAGGAATATAAAATGATAGTAATATTTATATTTATGTTTTTTTTAAATTCTTTAATTGCATTATATATTTGAAAAGGTTTACATAAATTGAGTTTTTAAACTTTCCAAATCACAAATCAACAAACACAACACCAATGCCAAACCCAACCTAACTTTCCTAAAAGATGAACAAAAATATTATGTCAAACCATAAGCAAATAAAAAGATAGCCTAGAAACTACACAACATTCCAAACCAGCCTCCTACATAACAATAAAATAAATATCATATACAAACTTTGGAGAACATAACAACATGACAATAATCTTATAATAGAACATTAAGAAATATTATTAAAATAAATAAATAAATAAACAATAGTAGACCTTAATAAAATGGCCTACAATCTCATAGAGAGCAACATAAAAATTTATCAAAAATTAATACAAAATCCTCATTAAATCAGTCAAAAACCTAAGTTTCATTTATTGTGATAAATATTATGAATGATTTAAAAAATAAATAAATAAAACCACAAAACAATAAAAAAATTTACTTGGAATGATAAGACATACTTCAAAAGGAAAACTATATAAAACAAAGAGTGAAGTTCCTGCCAAAAAGTTTTAAAATAGTTATGTTTTAGAAAGTTAGAACTAAAAGAAGGATGCAAAAGTTTGAAAATATGTTCGATTTTATTACCGTTTAGCAAAGTATTATTTATTTACAAGTAACTAAGGTTGCTTTGGAGTTAGTCTATTAGGTTGGTTACTATATTAAATTGCTTCCAGACATTTATCCTTAATGGTGATTTCAAAAAATCATGCATAACGTTGCTAGGGAATGCTTCGGTACAGCAGTGGGTCGATCATGGAATGTTGCAATGCACGTTGCTTATTGGCTGCTTAAAAACAAAAGCAGTGCAAGAGCAAATTGATCTATTTATAAATTAAAAGAACCAAATTCAATCTGAAGAGACAACATTCATGAATTTACAAATACACCTGGATTTTTTCTGTTTAAAAAGGACATACAAGACATATCCTAGTTATAACTATCCACAAAAACAGATACAACAAGGGATGACAACAACTGGGTAACAAGTGATTTGCTATATGTTTCCCATATTTGATGAAGGTTAGAGATTTGATGGCACAATGAAGTTACATCATACATAACAATGTAACACCTACATAAGTCTCAAGAAGCAAAAATGAATTCAACCAAAATAGCAAATACATTCACCATAGAAGACCATGAATAAGGCTATAGAAATGACTATTAGCTCGTTAAAGACATAACACAGGAAATCAATTTGTTTTTATGCATCATCAGAATCAAATCAATCTGATGAAACGACATTCATGAATTTGAAAACAAACCTTGCTTATTGGCTAGTTAAAAACAAAAGCAGAGTAAATTAGTCTGAACTATACATTAAAAGAAAAAAATTCAATCTGAAGAGGCATGAATTTACAAATAAACCTAGATTTTTTCTGTTTATAAAGGACATGCAAGGCATACTGCTTATTACAAGATTGAATTATCAAATTCAATCTGAAGAAACAGATTCATGAATTTGCAAATAAATCTTGACTTTTTTGTTTAAAAATGATATACAAAATGTTATTATATATTAAATAAAATCAAATTCAATCTGAAGAAACAAGATTCACGAATTTGCAAATAAACCTCAATTTTTTCTATTTAAAAATTACATACAAGACTTGATTAAATACAAACCTTTGTTTATCATATTTTTAGTTGAACCTTGGAAAACATTTGGCACTCACCAAAGAAAAAAAATAAGACCATCTCTTACAGCATCATCTAAAATAAGATATCTCTTAAGGCCAACCTATGTTCTTGCTAGTTCAAAGCATGTAACAGAACTAGAAAAAAAAATGATTCCAAGAATATAACATTATCTGAAGACCAAAAATAGGATCAGACATTTCCAAATTGTTGTCCTTAAAAGGAGAATCTAAATATTCCTTCATGAATATACAAGAAAATCCATTAGTCATAAGTTTGTATTCATTAATAGTAATAGTTAGGATAAATACAAAAATGGCAATTCGCAGGATATACCTAATAATATAGATAGGTCTATAACTGCTTCATGATTGACAATATTTTTAGTCTACTGTGACAGATCTATGCAGTAGCTTAAATGTTATATAGCATGCCCTAATTTCATACCGATTCTATTATAAACCTACAACGTGCAACCATATCATTGAACCTGCCTTCAATTAAATGAATACCCGAAAAAATAGTTGAGAAACAAATTACAATTTACCCCACACATTCATCAATAACAACTGGCAAATCTTTGGATGCAATCTTCAATATTTCAAGGTACTCATAGAATGATTCATCATAGTCAAAACCATGCTGCTCCATACCTAAAAAGGAAGGGAAAACAATAGCATAAACTTGAAATCCCAACTGTTGTTTCATGCCTATGACAAACAAAGTATTTATTTTCATAGAAATATACAGAGAATGGTAAAAATATTCTTAAGTTCAAGTTCAACACTATGACAAGAAGTGAAACATACCATGGAAAGAAGAAGAACCCTTAGTGAACATAGTTTCCACCAGGCCTAACTCTGGGTCTAACTCAATACAATCTTTAATTTCAGTCCTTCATCAAGACAAGAAAAAATTAGGGATCTTGTGATATGATCCGAAACATGATACTAAAATATCTCAAAATGATTCTATCCATAATAATTTGAAACAATATATTGTCACTTACTATAATGGAGTTTTTGTGAGTTCCCATCTTTATCTTGCTGCAGGTAAACTTCAACAAGGGTATCAGAGCAAATGGTAATTCAAAAGATGAGATCATCTACACAAACGATATGAAAGAAAAGCAAAACAATGTTAGTTCCTGAAAAACTAAAGCATTGAAGTATGGGTTCTATTACTGATAATCACATATAACATACAGAGGCAATGATAATTAGTGATAAGATCATCTACACAAACCATATGAAAGTAAAGCAAAACAATGTTAAGTATGGGTACTATTACTGATAATCACATATAACATACAGAGGAAATGATAATTAGTTTTCCTGCACCCGAACTCCCACTAATGATAGCCACCACCAGGCTTGGAATAACTGCAATGCACTGTGTTACTAGATTTTGTGTCCATGTCTTCATTTTTAATTGGAGAAAGCCCTGTTTTGTTGGAATTGTCAATTCATAGAGTAAGGATTAGGAATATACACAGCTATATGGACAGAAAGTGGAGAAGACTATAACTAAATATGTCATGCTTCTTATAAATTGTTTTCACCTGCCTCACATATTGAGCTGTGAATATTCCAGTGATAGTTGAACTTTGCCCTGACGCCAGCAACGCCACTGCATATAGTTTAGAACTCCAATTGCCTGCTACTGTCTGAAATGTGAGAACAAAAGTTAGATCAGATTTGCAAAGGATCTAAAAGAGGTTGTGTTGGGTTTTTCTTAGTATTTTTTTTAGAATTTTTTAGTTAACAGAATCAAAGTGGGCTTACTTTCAAGAAAAAGATGCATTCTTTATGTCCATATTCGCACGTTCATCTACAAGTTCACTAGATAAATTAGGCATCGAACAAGCAGCTCCAGTCACAGAAATGATCGATACATTGATTAGAAATACCAAAAACAAAGCAAATGGACTCTCTATAAAGAGATATCTGCAAGCTGACTGCCATTAACAATTACAGGAATAGAATTAGCTGATTAATCAAGAGCTTATAAATCTGCTTTTTCATCCACCTCAATACATGAATAAACTTACATTGATTCTAGAAGCAGGAGTTTTCCTTGAAAGGACCAAAGCTGAATGGAGATATAAGTTGTTCCTGGGCATCAAATACACTACATATTTAGTTTGAAGGATCTCAGAATTTTTCAATATGGTTTAGAAGGGAAAATGCACTGTAACTTACGGCATAACAAGGGAAACAAAGAGAGAGATTGCAAGACCAGTTACCCCACTTCCCTTTAATTGAGGAACAAGCATCCCTTTCAAGACCTCGTGCTTTCCATCGTGCCATTGGGCTTTCCACATCTCGCATATTGGGATGACGGATGGTATGAAATATTGGGTAGGCTATCACCTTGATTAATTTGAAAATTCATTTTAAAAATATGTTTTCTTATATAATTTGCATCTCTACTTTAACAATAGATAAATATTTGTTAGATTAAACCGTTAAGCCTAATTTTTATTTCTTCAATCTTTGTTTAATGAATTATTAAACATAAATTAATGTTTCACATAGTAGTAAATTTTGTTTACTCAATCTTTGTTTAATAATTTATTTATTAAACATAAATTAATGTTTCACATAGTAGTAAATTTCGTTTACTCAATCTTTGTTTAATAATTTATTTATTAAACATAAATTAATGTTTCACATAGTAGTAAATTTTGTTTACTCAATCTTTGTTTAATAATTTATTAAACATAAATTAATGTTTCACATGCAGTAAGTAAATTATTTAATTTTGATATGATATGGTTAAGTTTTATAATGTGATAAATTAAGGTAAAATCTTTGTATGCATCATTAAGGTAAATTAAGGTAAATTCAATGTGAAAAAGACAAATTTATAGTACTTGATATGATATGGTAAATTTTGACAAGTAAAAGAAAATATTAAAAACGTAAATTTATAATGTGAACTCAATAAATTAATTGATAAAATTAAGTAAATTTTAATAAAGCTTATTTAATCTTTTTAATAAATTTACACTTTTTCTTATACAAGAATCAAATTTCATATATAAGAGTTATAAATATTTGTAATTTACTTTAAAAATATTTGAATCAAATTTCATGTGTTTTTAATAAATTTACAATTTTTCTTATATAAGAATCAAATTTCATATATAAATTTGTAGTTATTTTTTTTTAATTTCTTTAAAATAGTTTGTAAAAGTTTGAAGTATTATTTTGTTATTTTAATCACACTTAATAGTCATTTTCTAATCTACATTTGGGTTTCTTATAATGTTATGAAGTTACGTATGAAAGTTTGTAAAATTTTAATTGTTAAGTAAATATTTTTCTTATAAGGTTATAAGGTTGTTTGAGAGTTGAATAGTTAGAGGAATAAAAAATTAAAATTAAAAGTAAATATTACTATGATATGATATGTGTATAAAATAAACAAATACGACTACTTTAAATATAATAGTGGCCAAGGCAATAGTTCTGATTTTTCTGACCATGTTCACTCAGCGTGCGATGCTCTGTGCTTTCCATCTGTGCCATTAGGCTTTCCATCTACGCCATTAGGATAATGGATCCGTATAAATCGCCCTTATCGGGTAAAACTCTCCTGCCAATTAAATTTAAGAAAATTCATTTTAAAAATATGTTTTCTTATATAATTTGCATCTCTACTTTAACAATAGATAAATATTTGTTAGATTAAAAAAATAATGAATTTTGATTTGTTGAATAGTTGTTTTTTAATAACTAGTTAACAAAGCAGTAAGTTACTTGATGACCAGTTTGCTTGGAAAGGATGAAACAACCGATTTGGGAAATAACTCCAATGTTTTTAAAGGATCTCCCTATGAATTATTGCGAACTATTCACTTCTTCTTCCTGCATATTAATACATACTATTAAAACGTTTACCACAATTTTATTGATAAAACATATATGTTGCAGGAAGACAAAATATTTAATTTAATCATTAAAATGCAAAAATAAATTATGCACTGTCCTCTTATAAGTAAACACTATTTTTTTTCCTTAATTTGGCTATGGAGGAGATTCACGCACTTGCCACCAAAATGTCTGGCTGCAAATTCAGAAAACTCAAAGCTTTGTCTGTAAACACAATCTCAAAAATTCACTGCAATCAGTTAATCGAATGAAATGTGGTATACCATTAAATTTATGTAGATTACTATCTTGAAAATACAGTGAATCCTAAATTTTTTGCCTCACTTAAAATATAAATGATTCCATTGAACTACAAGAATTTTAAACCGTTGATTTTCCAAATCTAATGAAATTCATGTTAGCATATTGCTTTTCGCCTGATTTCATCCTTAAATGTATAAAATATTCTCAAATTTAATTAAGAAAATCTGCTAAGAGAAAGTTGAGTACGATTAGATCTTATCGATGGCACAACCCGTGGGAGATTTAATCTATCCAGTTGTAGGGTAATGATTTATTGATTTTTGAGAGATTTAAGGACAACCTTCGTGTAGTGGATGTGTTAATGTGGAAAGGTTATTAAAAGATTTTAGTTTAAATACAAACAGTTATGTGTTTAGTGGATGTGTTAATATGGAGAGGTTATTAAGATCTTTTAGTTTACTTATCATACAATAAATATTAAAAAATAAATTAGTTTTTCTTCAAATTTGAAGATTGACATTAAAAAAATTAAAGTGTGATGATTTCAAGAACTCTCCTTGATTTAAGGTAGAGTTTTTTGAACACATTGTAAAGCGTCTGAGTAATGAAATAAATATTAAATATCAATATCTATGTATAGATAAGTCAGAAAAATAACATATAATTATTTATTCACTTAATAGTAAACTATTTTTTTACTTTATAAAACTATGGATATAAATTTTACTTTTAATAACTTAAGATAGGTAGATGTATTTAATTGAAATTAGTTATTAATATTTATAGAGTAGTATACCTATAAATTTTATTTCTACAACCATATTAGTTACCAACTTATAAATTTTATTTTTACTTTCATAAATGAAATAAATTGTGTATCAAATTTATATTTATTATAGATTTATTTAAATAATAGATAGATACTATTTTTTTACTTTATAAAAATATGGATATAAATTTTGCTTTTAATAACTTAAGATAGGTAGATGTATTTAATGAAAATTAGTTATTAATATTTATAGACAAGTATACCTATAAATTTGATTTCTACAACCATATTAGCTACCAACTTATAAATTTTATTTTTACTTTCATAAATGAAATAAACTGTGTATCAAATTTATATTTATTATAGATTTATTTAAATAGATAGATAGATGTATTTAAATATTAAATATTAAAAATAGAATTATTAATAACTAGTTAAGTTATAAGAAACTAATAAAAATATACAATGAAAAATAATCAAATAAGTTTTATAAATGATGAATATATATAATGAAATATTTTGAAACAAATTTTATATAATAAATTATTTTTGAATTATTTTAAACTTTTTTTTAAAAAAATATGTTTTTGTTATATTTGTTACACAATGTTTTCATGACAACATTTATTTAATATATTTATATAATATTATTATTTTATTTTAAAAATAATATAAATATATTAATTAAAATTATTAATACAATAACATACATTATTTTTCATAATATAATAACATTTATGATAATACATTTATATAATATTATTATATTTTACTTTATTAAAATTGTTGATACAATAATATACATTATACTTTAGTTTTTATTTATCTAAAATTTATTTGTTTACTTTACAACTATTTAAGAATTTTTTATTTTTAATCAAGCTTTTTTCTATTTATACTTATTTTTTTAATTTGAATTCTCATAAAAAAAACTCTCAAAAAAATAAAATAACAACAATCAATAGTACTTTAGTATGAATTAATATGAATGATAATTTTAACACATTACAACAAAAACTAATTTCAATAACACTTATTAAAATAATTTGTGAAAAAAAAAAAATCTTAAATAAATATGATACTAACATAAAAATATAAAAAAAAATTAAAATATTATAATTCATAAAACATTCAATGGAAAAAATATTTTTATAGTCCCATGAACATGAATCATAGGCAAATTTATAATATTCAAATTTAATATCATTTTCTTTCTCTTTTCATTTATTCATAAAAAAATATTTCAATTTTATTAAATTAAAAATATTAAACAATAATGATTCTCTGCATTAGATTATAACCATACGTGTAACTCTCAAACTCTAAATAAATAATGGATATCTACAATAATAGTAAGACACAATGACATCCCATCATCATATTTAAAAATTTAAACATAATTAAATATTTTAAAATTTAAAACTATCTAAGAATTATTTAATTTTTAATATACTTAAGAGTTATTTTATATGTCATGATCAATTATAAAAATTGAAACACAATTAATGTTCTAAAAAATTTAAACTATCTAAGAATTATTTAAGTTTTTTATTTACTTAAGATTTATTTTATAATTTTTTTCATTTACTTAGAATTATTATTTTTTTGTTTTAAACATTAAAACCTTCTATTTAAATGTTTTTTTTTAATAAAATAACTCTTAAATAAATAAACATAAATTAATTTCAATTTTCTAAACATATGTAATTGATCACTTGCCTTATGATTTCCCATGGATAAATTAATTTGCCTAATTATCCAACAAACATTTGGTATGATGAATTTATTAGTAATGATAATATTAAATACATCAAATATTCCAACAAGTTCATATGTTCCTTAATATCTTCCCTTTTTAGTAAGTTTGAAATATTTCAACTTTCTAGTGATTTGTACCATGATGCTAACAAATCAAACATGATAAAACATGAAGTAAAAGATATCTAATAACATGCATATAGTCAAAGTTCTTAGAGATCCCTCTATTGAACTAGAGATGACTTTAAATTCTTGAAACTCCTAGCTCTTTCTTCTATATTCTTCTATGCTTTGTTTATTATCCATTTCTTGCAGATCTAAAATTGTTCTTCTTTCTTTTGTTCATGCTCCATAATTTTTGCTAAGACCCTTTATTGTAGGTTTGAATCTAGTATATCCATAATTTTTTGGTTCCATGATCTATTTTTCTAACTCTTTAACAAATTTATCTAACTCTTCTTTTGGAATTATCTCATTTTTTCTTTGATATTTGTGGCTTAACTCACAAGGTCCATCACAAAAGGAAATTTTTATTTCTTCTCAAATTATTTATAGTATCTACATTCATCTTCTTTGTAATAACTGTCAGTGTGGTCCTCTAGTGGATGCATGATGTCCCTTCTTATGTGATTCTTCCTTTGAGTTGTTCAAATATGGTGTTTTAGAAATTATTTATATGTCAGTACTAGTTGTGGATTTTCCATTTTTGTATTTTTCTACCCTTTATTTTTATCCATTTCAAGTAGTTTGGGAAAGAAAATTCTATAAATTTTTGAAATGATGGTTTCCTTCAAATATTTTGATAGATTCTAGTAACTTACAGACCTTAAAGTAATTTCTTCTAGTGATGATCTCAATATAATTCCTTGAAGTGTAGAAAGATAATCTCTCTTTGAATCCCTCTAGGTAGAGTTTCATATATATTGAAGCAAGCAACAAGATATGTTAACTCCATGATTTATACGAGGACAAGAGCACAAATTTGATACCATTACAATAACCTTAATGATTATTTTATGTAAGAAAATATTTAAATATTTTAATTATAACTTATAAAAACCCATATTTCTTTACAACTTATACATGTCAACATTCATAACCCAAAATGAATAATTGTGTTAGTAAAGAAAGATAAAATTTAGAAATTTTCTTACTATTTCAATGAATTATAAGATTACATCAAAATGATTTGTAAGCGTAAAGGGGTTTCATCCTCTAATCCTCAAAATCAAATGGTTTTCATCTTATGATCTCTAGTAGATCTAAGGGTTTCTATCCTCAAATTTGGTTGCTTGAGCATGTGTTTGGAATAATTTTGCAAGTTTTTTTATGTGTAGAATATGAATAATAATCTTTGATTGGATGTTTTCACTGTCGATATCCTTCCAATTAATGATTGGTATGTGATTTTTCCAAAATAACAACTAAGATTACATAAGGAACAAGGTAGTACAAGATGTAACCACCACATTAATGAAAACATGGCTATATTCCACCTCTAGCATTGTGAGTTCATGTGAAATCATTACCTTGTTATTTAATCTCTTTTTGTATCTAGAGAAAACCCTTATGCAATAGTTTGAACATTAAAATTGGCCATTAATGGCACTCTAGGGTGCGCAACAAGGAATATGAGAGTAAATAGTGTGAAAAGGTGAAAATATCAAACTTTTTAGGCTGGGAAAAACTTAAATCTCATGCCACATATTGAGGGTCAATGTTTGGGAGTATAATGTTCACCCTAGATACCCAAAATTTTGATCTAATTGAGGTGACATAGTTTAATATGTCGGGGATTAGAGTTTGGGGGTGCCATGTATAAGGTACTTGAGTTAGTTAAAGGTTGAAGATCTAATATTGAAAGGTAATTTGAAGTAAGTGTTGGGGAGTTGGGGTCTAGGCTAAAGGCATATTGGTAAGGAATAACACGAAAATATGATAAAACTAATTAAAAGTGGGGGGATTGAAAGAAAGGGATGTTGGGAAGGAGAACTGAAAAAAATAGTGGGGACAAAGGAAATAAATAAACTTAGAAGGAAATTCATGTGATAGTGGGAAAGTTTGATATCTCAATAGGAATAAAGGAAACAATGAAGTCATGTAGAAAGGCATGCTAGGATAGGGACATCTTAACTTTTGATAGGAATAAGGATTAATGAAATGTTGATAAAAAAAGGCATGCTAGGATAGGAAAGTTCAATGTTTTGATGAGAATATAAAGGAAAGGGTAGAGTTTGAGTAAATGATATGATAGGATGAAAATATATGAAACTTTAAAAACTTGCATACTTAGAAAATTGACCACACCTACACACTTGGAAAATTTTGAACTTAATGGGCACATGGGAGATGGAGAGGGAGAAAACATATGCAAACTTTGATAGAGGTAGGCATTATAAACAAGAAATAATAATTTTCTCTATAAACATAAATTAATGGAAAATGAGATATTATATTATTTAACTTTTGTTTTAAAAAATTAAAATCTTTTGTGTAAATAATTTTTATTTTATTTTTATAATGTAACTCTCAAGTAAATAGAAAACTTAAATAATCTTTAGATAGTTTTAACATTTTAAAACATTTAATTGTGTTTAATTTTCATATATGATCATGACATAAAATAATTCTAAAGTAAATTAAAATTAAATAATTCTTAGATAGTTCTAATTTTTAAATATTTAGTTGTGTTTCAATTTTTATATATGATCATGGCATGACACTTTGTCTTACTACTATTGTAGATATCCATTATTTATTTAAAGTTTGAAAGTACACTTTATGATTATAATCTAATGGAGGGATCATTATTGTTTAATATTTTAAATTTAATAAATTCAAATATTTTTATGAATGAAGAAAGAGAGAAAATGATATTAAATTTGAATATTATAAATTTTCTCTACTATTCATGTTCATCAACATGGGACTATAGGAATATTTTTGTCCATTAAAATGTTTTAAGTGAATTATGCATTTTGAAAGTCCTTATATTTTTATGTTATTTAAGAATTATTTTTTACAAATTATTTTAATAAGTGCTATTGAAATTAGTTTTTGTTGTAATATGTTAGAAATTATAATTCATACTAAAGTACTATTGATTGTTGTTATTTTATTTTTTTGAGAGTTTGTTTTATGGGATTTTAAATTTAAAAAATAACTATAAACAGAAATAACTCTTGATTAAATAAAATAAAGAATTTTGAATAGTTGTAAAGTAAAAAATAAATTTAGATAAATAAAAATAAAGTATAATGTATGTTATTGTATCAACAATTTTAATATTATTTTAAAAGTAGGGTAATAATATTATATAAATATATTATCATAAATGTTATCATATTATGAAAAAAAAAATATATTATTTATCAACAATTTTAATTAATATATTTATATTATTTTAAAAAAAGAATAATATTATTATATAAGTATTGTCATAAAATCATTATGTATATTAAAAACAAATAAAACAAAAGTATATTTCAAATAATAATAATAATAATAATAATTCAAAAATAATTTATTATATAAAATTTGTTTCAAAATCTTTCATTATATATATTTATTATTATTATTTTTAAAACTTGTTTCATTATTTTCCATTATATATATTTATTATCAAATACTTTTAATTAATTATTTAAAATTTTATATTATTTAAACACCCTTATTCTAGGGCGTCTCTAATTAGACTTCCATACAGCTAAATCATTTCCTACGAATAAACGCGTAGAGTATAGTTTTAAAATGCTTTGCAATATGGTTTTAGAATGGTGTACAATATCTTACCTTGCGTAGAGTATTGGGTGGAGTATTTATAGGAACAGATTCCAGCCTATTTATTCCCCTATGGAATGTGGGAGTAAATAAAAAACATAACTTTAAACGTGACGGAGATAAAAAGTTTATCTGAAACGGAACTCTCAAAAAAGTATATGACCTACGGGAGTGTAGGTTAATGGGCCCGGCCACGTAAGGAGCAAGTTAGAGTGTGCCGGTTAAGCCCGCCCACTTTGACCCATCTGAAGGTCTTTTAAAACCTGTGACGTCCACGGAAGAAGCATTTGATGAAAGTCCTGCAGACGAGAAACTGAAGTCGATAACTAGGGTTCTTCATATCGTTCCCCCTGAGATAAAAAGGTATGAATTATTGCTGATTTCAACATTGCACTTTACAATTCTAGTGTGTCTGTTAGGGTTTTCACATTTCCCTTGAACTTCAGAACCTGTAACAGAAGCTTTTGAGATTTAAATTGAGGGATCTTCTAATGTAACTATTATCTTGCTGGCTTACCTGGTGTAGATACAAATGTGAATTGAGCTAAAATTATGGCTTAGTTCTGGAAATCTGTTTTCTCTTCTGACGCTTGTTCCCTAAAATTGGTATAGAATAGTCTAAGTCCCTGGCCTTCTTTACCTACCTTCTCTGCTACCATGGCGTAGCAGTAGTATATGATCTTCAAATTATACAATTTTATGTTGGTTTTAGCATTCACACATCGTCAATCCTCTTCCGAGAGTTCCTTGGGCTGGCTCAGGCTGCGCTGAGTTTCATATTGATATTTTCAACTGAATTGAACGCTGTAGCTGCTGACTTTGGCAGGTGTCGCATGAGCACTGAATTTCTCCCAGCAGAAGCTGGTGGAAGACACATAAATGGTCCCATTCATTTATCTAATAATAGGTCTCATAAAACTAACACACTATCCTTAGATTAAGTTATGATTTATGCCTGAAACTACCACTTCCCTGTTTTCAACATCACTACCTTGTTTTCTACATGTGCTCAGACAAACAGATCTACAGCTTTTAAGACTGGTCAATCATATCTCCACCTCTTAATCAGAAACCCTCATCATCTGGATATATTCTTACGATTCGAAAGGATAGCTCTTATGATCAGCTTCTCAACATGAAAATGTTTTGTTTTTTCAAGAAGTCCCTGTTTGTGGGAAAATTAGGTCTGTTCATAATGTATTTGACTTTAATCCAGAGAGTATCTTCAGAGCATACTTGGCATGCTTTTGGAAATATTCTTGTTTGATTGTATTGCCTTAGATATATCATGTGTAGGTTTTATCATTTGGAAATGATCATCTTTTCAGAGTCTGTCTTGTATACTAATCATAATATGTGAATTTATATAAAGGATTATTGTATGTTTTTTATATTAATTATAATAGGAAGTAGTTATATAAAAGATTAGAAGCTTCAAATTGATAATTTAGTTTTAATAATAATCAATTAATTTTTTCAAATAAATGTAAGTCTTTAATCATAAAGATAAAGTTTTGTAAATCAAGAATAAGTTTTAGGTGACATACGTATTCAAAATGAGATTGTATTAGTTTTGTGAGAAGATGGAAGTATAAGACATGAAAATTGAAATAGTTTATGATAAAAAAACAAATGATCCAATTCAATTAAGAACAATAAAATTTCATTAAATATTTTTATATTAGTAATCAATGTTTCAAAAATATTTAGTAAATTTAAAATTATGAAGAAAATAAAAACAACCTTTTATTAAAAATGTCAAAACTAACATGAAAACTTTTAATTAAAATTTTTGTTGAAACAACACTAAAGAAATTAGAGAAAACATGTGAACAAGAATCTAAGAAAATACTTCTAATATGTAGATGATGTTTGTATTACAACAGAAAATACAACATAAATGTGTCTGAGGCAATGACTTCAGAGAAATCGAATGCACAAGGAGGTCACCCCACTCTTGTATTCTCGAACATGAATACTTCTTTTAATCTAGATGATATTCTTCAATCCAGTATGGAAGTCTTGGGAAAGGGCAGTTTTGGGACTACATATAGAGCTAATTCTCTTGTGGTCAAGAGATCGTCACAAGACATAACTTATGTGGGTGACATAGGATATTCTGAACGACATTTACAAGCATTAGGAAGAATGAACCATATCAATCTAGTGAGATTACAGGCTTATTACACGTCCAAAGAAGAAAAGCTTGTTATATATGACTATCGTCCCAAGGGCAGCCTCTACTCTCTTCTACACAGTATGTGCACTTTCTTCCAACTTTTACATACCAACATTTCATCTAATATTAATATGCAAGCATCAGGCAAATTTACCTTCAGAAAATTCACCCTAAACAATTCACTGCGAAAAAATTCACCGTCATGATAAATTCATCTCAAGCAAAATTCACCACCAGCAATTCCCCCCACAGAAAATTAATCGTAAAATTTTCTGTGGCAGTGAATTGCTGGTGGCAAATTTTCCTTAAAGTAAATTTCTTATGGCTGTGAATTTTTCCGCAGTGAATTGTTGACAATAAATTTTCCAACAATAAATTGTTGACGGTGAATTTTCCTAAAACCTAATATACTATTTAGTGATATTCTCACAGCGATCCGCCATTCTTTTATTGTGTGAAGGCAGATAATATTCTTGCATGTGTTGCAGATGGAATAGTACCAAAAGTTTGGAGGGATATGCGAGAGATAGCTATTGATATAGCCTTAGGCTTGGCGTTTCTTCACAAGTCAGGTATGGTACACGGTAACGTAAAATCCTCCAACGTTCTGCTGGAAGACAACGGAAGTGCCTGCCTAGCAGATTCTTGTCTGGCAGTTCTTGTGAAAAACTCAAGTGTTGCTAAAAAATCGATAGGATACATGGCCCCGGAGCAGTACCATAGCAGAAAAATGTCTGTAGAATCTGACGTGTATAGTTTTGGAGTGCTACTGATTGAACTTGTCACCGGGAAGAACCCTTCATTGGTTACCACACATCTTCCCACGTGGATTCTCTCCCTTGGGGAAGAAAGGTGGACGATTGAAGCGTTGGATGTGAGGTTCTCGAGGGGTTATAGAGTCGACCAAAACATGCTGGGAATGCTTCTAATAGCAATGCGTTGTACTTCTCCCCATGTAGACGCCCGTCCTATGATGGGCAAAGTGATCGAAATGCTTGTAAATTTGGAGGAATGACTCCTGCGGTCTCATCTTCAAATGCAGCTAGTGAGTAAAGAATGGATCAAACTTGTTGGACAATGACAAGAAGCTTAGAAATAAAGCAGAATTTTATTTTTTTGAAAATATAAAGAAAAAAAAATGTAAAATAGATAAAGATTTAAATTAAACAATAAATATAAAGTAATAAAAATAAAGTTGGTTAAAGTTGGTTTTTTTAAAGTTTGATATAGATTGAAGATATTATATACACATCTCTTTTCTTGAAGGTAAAATCATTATTGTAATGAATTGTAATTGAAGAGCAACACTTGTGTGAAGGTTATATTCAGTTCATTTGAGCAATAAGAATATCAATATCTTGTCCTGTGGATGTTTCGTTGGCATATTGTCAAGGTTTTACCACATGAAACTATGTCTTGTCTATTATTCTATTATTCTATTTAATTTTTTTTGGTATTTCTTTGCAACTAATTTGTGTTGTAATATATTAAGTTTGTGGGTTTTTCACTTCTATTTCCACAAAAAGTGGTATCAAAGCAATTATTTTGCAGTATATATGTTAGGATTTGGTGTTTGTTTTGTAGCATCAAATGGCAGAGGTTTTGAAGGCAACGTTCAAAGTGGAGAAATTCAATGGGAAGAATAATTTTGAGCTATGGAAGCTCAAGATGCATGATTTGTTAGTGCAACAAGGATTGCATAAAGCATTGTTAGGAAAGTCAAAAGAAATATGCAAATATGATTGATGAGGATCAGGAGGATCTTTATACAAGAGCTCTCAACATAATTCAATTGTGTTTAACAGATGATGTTCCTTTCAATATTGTTGGAGAGGAAACAATTGCAAGCTTATGGAGTAAAATAGAGTCTTTATATGAAAAAATCCTTGACAAATCAAATCTACTTGAAGAGATAGTTGTATAGTTTGTGAAAGAAAGAAGGTATAAAAATTGTTGATCATTTAAATATTTTAAACTCTTATATGTCAATTAGCTAGTATGGGTGTAAAAGTCGAAGATAAAGACAAGTCAATTACATTATTATGATCATTGCCTAAATCTTGGAATCACTTAGTCATTTCTAGTAGCTTTAATATAACTAAGACCCTTGGATTTGATTTTGTTGTAGAAGCTTTGTTATTTGAAAAGGTGCGGAGGAAATCTAACACAAAAACCTCCATATCAAAAGCAATGGTGGTTAGGGGTCAATCTACAGAAAAGGGGAGGAAAATTCGAGAGGTACATCCAAATCTAAGTCAAAAGACAAAAAGGGTAAGGGAAAATGTCGATACTACAATAAATTAGGGAATCTCACGAAAGATTGTTGGAAGAGGAAAGAAGACAATGATGACTCAAAAAAGAAGCAAAATTGGTTAAGACAAGTTCAAATATAGTTGATGAATTTTTATCTATTTGTAATTCCTTACAATATCATGGAGAATAGTTATTAGATTATGGTGCTTTAATCGCATGTGGGTAAGTGCAAAAAAGATGGAGGATCAAAAGGGGGTCTCAAGTGGCCACTCTTTTTTTGAAATCAAGAAATTTTGACCTTGGATGAGAAATTGAGGATAGTTAAATTTAAAATTTTAAGATGCAATAAAAACAATGTAGCAAGTGCTCTGAGTCTTCTTTCTAAACTATTGTTTAAAAAAAAAAAATTGATATAGATTAAGGGTTCAAAAGAGGGAGCCACATGAATTGGTGTTGTTTTTATCAAAAAAAAACATAACATAGCGACTTTTGTGGCTCCCTCAAAAGGTTAACTTTATTTTGGTATTTTTAAAATTGTTTTGGTGAGAGATTAGCTAACAACATGTAGTTTATGCCCAAATTTTTCTGATATTTTTTTAATTAATATTTTATTTTTTTACTAATTTTAAAAGTGGACACATCCTGAAAAACAAAATTTTGGTCGTTCTACCCCTATAAATTTTGAAAACTAATTAAAAGTCATTTTTTTTTTAATATGTGTAGAATAGAGTCTAGTTTCTAAAATGTAATTTATTTGAAATTTCAATGACAATTAATTTATAAAGAAAAAAATATCAAACACTAGTTTTTGCCAAAAAATAGACACAAAAACAAAAGAAATTAAAAATGAAAGGCTTAGTTCATTGTCAAAATGTGAAAAAATTACATCGTTAAATAGCTAAGAGAGAGCCTAACATTACCTAGGTGTTCTATTTGTTCGACCTTGAATCACGTGCAACCCTGATGGTTAGCATGAACATGATTATGCAAAATCTTGTAGAATATGCAAAAACACGTCTTTGGATGTTGGAAAGGCACTTCAAGTATCCAAAGAAAATACCAAGCCTAAGGCATGTGGATTCCCAAAGAAAGAAATAATGTGAGCACATTATTTCATAGTTTTAACACTTTTTTGTGTTTGTGCTTGAGTTGCCTAAGCAAGATATAATGCAAGTGCATTATAACACACTCACATTATGTTTTTCTTTGTGTTAAATGCTAGTCTATTAAATGTATGTATATATATTTGTATGTATGTATGTATGCTTGTATGGCATGTATCTATGTATGTATGTATGTATCAATGTATGTATATGTATCTATGTATCTATGTATGTATGTGTATGTATGTATGTATGTAAGATTATATGCATGTATGTATGTATGCTTGTATGTTTGTAAGTATGCATGTATGCATGTATGTATGTATGTCTTCTTATATATATGTATGTATGTATTTAGGAGGGAGAGATCAGAGAGAGAGAGAACAATAGTGAGAGAGAGACTTGAGAGAGAGGGAGTGGGAGAGAAGGGGTTGGAGTGAGAAGAACTTATCTAGGTAGGGTGGCAAGGAGAGGGAGACCTGAGAGAGAGGGCGAGAGAAAGAGAGAGTTATCTAGGTAGGGCACCAAAGGGAGAGACTTGAGAGATAGAGGGAGGCAGGAGGGAGAAACCTAAGAGATAGGGAGAGGGAGTGAGAAAGGGAGTGGGAGAGAGATAGAGGGAATGTGAGATAGAGAGACCTGAGAGGGGGAGAGGGTGTGGGAGGGAGAGACTTGAGAGAGAGGGAGAGAGAGAGGGAGGGGAAAAAGGGGCTGAAGAGGGACTGACCATCTAGGTAGGGTGGGAGGGATAGAGAGAGAGAGAGAGTTATCTAGGTAGGGTTCCAGAGGGAGAGACCCGAGAGAGAGAGGGGGTGAGAGGGAGAGACTTGAGAGATAGTGAGAGAGAGGGAGTGTGATAGATAAGGAGTGGGAGAGAGGGAGTGAGAGAGGGAGTGTGAGAGAGAGAGAGGGAGGGGGTAGGAGGGAGAGAGGGAGTGGGAGAGAGGGGGGTGGAGTGAGAGGGAATTATCTAGGTAGGGTGGGAGGGATAGAGGGTGGCAAGCAAAGACTTGAGAGAGGGAGAGGGGGCAGGAGAGAGAAACTAGATAAAGAGTTATCTAGGTAGGGTTCCAGAGTGAGAGACCTAAGAGAGAGAGGGGTGGAAGGAGAGACCCGAGAGAGAGCCATCTAGCTATGTAGGCAAGGTGCACTAGGAGAGACCTTGAGAGAGAGGGAGTGGGAGACAAGGATGACAGAGATAATGTGGGAGTGAGAGACCCCGAGAGAGGAGAGAGGGGGGTGGAAGGAAGACACCTGAGAAAGAGGGAGCAGAGAGGGAGGGAGAGAGACATGTGGAGAGAGAGAGACCTGAGAGAGGGAGAGGGTGTGGGAGGGAGAGGATTTGAGAGAGGGAGAGGGAGAGAGGGGGCTAGAGTGGAAAGGGACCCCCTATCTAGGTAGGGTGGGTGAGATAGAGAGAGAAACAAAGAGAGTTATCTAGGTAGGGTGTTAGAGAGAGAGACCTAAGAGAGATGAGGGGTGTGAAGGAGAGACCTAAGAGATAGGGGGGAGAGGGAGTGTGAGATATAGAGGGTGGGAGATAGAGGGGGGTTGATAGGGAGAGACTTGAGAGAGAGGGAGTGGGAGTGGGAGAGAAGGGGTTAGATTGAGAGGGACTTATCTAGGTGGGGTGGAAGGGATAGAGAGAGAGAGTTATCTAGGTAGGGTGCTAGAGTGAGAAACCTGAGAAAGGGGATGGGAGGGAGAGATCCAAGAGATAGGGAGAGAGAGGGGGTAGGAGAGAGAGGACTGAGAGAGAGGGAGTGGGAAAAGGGAAGGAGGAGAGGTGAGAGAGCTGGTTCAGGTGAAGCCAAAGTGAGAGACCTAAGAGAGAGAGGAGGGGTGGGAGGGAGAGACCTAAGAGATAGGGAGTGAGAGGGAGTGAGAGAGAGGGGGTTGGAGGGAGAGACCAGAGAGAGGGAGAGACTAGAGAGAGAGAGGAGGTGGGAGAGAGAGACTTGAGAGAGAGGGAGAGGGAGAGGGAGAGAGAGAGTGGGTGATAGAGGGATGGGAGAGAGATAGGAGTGAGAGAGAGAGACCTCAAAGAGGGAGAGGGGATGTGAGGGAGAGACCTGAGAGAGAGGCAGCGAGAGAGAGGGGTTGGAGTTAGAGGTACTTATTGAGAGAGTTATCTATGTAGGGTGCTAGAGGGAGAGACCTAAGAGAGAGAGTGAGAAGGAATTATCTAGATAGGGTGGGAGGGATAGAAGGAAGTAGGGAGGGTGGGAGGCAGAGACTTGAGAGGGGGAGAAGGGGTGGGAGAGAGAGACTTGACAGAGAGGGAGGTGGGAGGGATAGACTTGAGAGAGAGAGAGAGAGAGTTATCTAGCTATGTAGGTAGGGTTCCTTAGGGAGAGACTTGGGAGAGAGGGGGCGGGAGGGAGAGAATTGAGAGAGGGAGAGAGAGGGAGTGGGAGATAGGGATGGGAGAGAGATAGAGGGAGTGAGAGAGAGAGACTTGAGAGAGGGAAAGGGGGTGGTAGGGAGAGACATAAGACAGAGGGAGAGAGAGAGAGGGAGTGGGAGAGAGGGGGTTGGAGAGAGAGAGAGAGAGATCTAAGAGAGGGAGATGATGTGGGAGGGAGAGAACTGAGAGAGTTAGAGAGAGGGGGTTGGAGTGAGAGGGACTTATCTAGGTAGGGTGCTAGAGGGAGAGACTTGAGAGAGAGAGGGGGGTGCGAGGGAGAGACCTGAGAGATGGGAGAGAGAGGGAGTGTGTGTGTGAGAGAGAGATAGAGAGGGTGGAAAGGAGACAATTGAGAGAGAGGGACTTATCTAGGTAGGGTGGGAGGGATAGAGAGAGAGGCAACAACTAGAGAGAGTTATCTAGGTAGGGTTCCAAAGTGAAACTTGAGAGAGAGGGGTGTGAGAGAGAGACCTAAGAGAGAGGGAGAGAGAGAGAGGGAGTGCAAGAGAGAGAGAGTGGGAGAGAGAGGGAGTGAGAGAGAGGGAGTGGGAGAGAGATAGCGGGAGTGAGTGTGAGTGAGTTTGTGTTGAAAATTGAGGTGTGTATTTAGCTTAATACTTTGTAAAACTTTATGATTGTTGATCTCTAAATATGTATTCTTTGTTACAAATTCTTTGTGGGTGATTATCTCATTAATTCATTTTATCATTTATAGAATTAAAACAGAAGGTTGTAAAAGAATTAGACTGAATATTAGAAGATACACAACATATACCATGGAGAAACCCTTTCGAGGAAAAAATCCAACAAGAATCAATGTATTATTTAATCTCTGAAGTAGATTACAATAATTCCAATCCTTGTTTGAGAATTCTTCTTTTTCCTTCACCAAATCTTCTTCACAACTTGCAATACAAACTAATACAAACTCTCTTCAACTTGCTCGAGATATATAGGAAATAAACAACTTTGTAAACTCCAAAAGAGTTACAATTACAAAGCTCAATCCCTATCTCCTAAAAGGTATGCCTATCTCTTGCAAGTAGAGTTTAACCATGAAGAATAATTTCAAATCATCTCCTTCATCCATTTAGGCATTCCAAACTAAAGTAATAACTCAAACTTTATTCTATAAATATCTGCAAGGCTTATCCTCAAATTTGGTGCCCAAGAATGGGCCCACTTAACTCGGCCTTCTAAGATATCCTAGCATGTAAAAGAGTTAACTCCAAGAAGCCAACTTGAGCACCCAAGGTGGGTCCTGTTGGATCTTAGTTGTATTCATGGATCCCAGTTGTATTCCTAGTTTGTCCTTGATGACAAAATCACTTACTTGGGTTTCATGGTCTGACAATTTTATATTTGGTCTCTCAGGATCTTTATGCTTTGACATGATACATATTTGATGGCTCTTGATGATGTCTATTTCATATTTTAGCTTGATTTGTTTCAAGTTGATTACATTTGGTTCATTCATGGGATCTTGATGCTACTCCATTCATGTTTATCTACTACTTTCAGATATTCATTTGCAAATTTTTATGATGTTTCAAGCTTTACATGTTGATATTTTTCATGTGGCTTCAGGTTCAGTGTTATTAATGCTATTCTTTTGCAAATTATTATGATTTAATTAGACTGACAGTGTTGATAAGGTTTGGTTCAGGTTATTCATATGGTATTCATGGTGACAAGGCTTTCTTCAGCTTCAAATTTATGAAATTGTCACCTTCACATGTTCAGATATATTGATTCATGGCATATACAAATGAAGGTAATGCTTATGGAAATATGGTTTTAGTTGGTATGACTTATTGTTGATAAATTTGGCACATAGTATTGGTTCATTGATTATTTATATTGCTTTATCAAGCAATTACACCGTCTCAAGTAGTTTAGTTATTGATTCAATTGCTCCATGAAACTTGGTTTAGTAAAGATATCTTGTTCTCACATTTTATCTGGTGGCATAAGTATCTCACTTGTTTGATGGTATTCATTGGCTCAAATGGCATATAATTTTTATCATTTTTACTTGGATTTTTCTATGCCCAAGCCTTGAGTTTATAGTCGGCATCCAAAGGAAAATGCTTATCTTGACTATTCAAAGCCTTCTCTTTTACATGTGATATTAATTTATCATTGGCATGTTAATGATTTGTGGGGTCAACATCTACATGGAATCAACCCTATTGGGTTTCCCAAAGCATTTTTCTATGGTGATATTGTGTTTGAATTATGTAAAAAGGTTACTTGGTTATATCACTTGGTAGCCATCATTCTCCATATTTTTAAGTCAGCATTATGAGAATCTTTGACTAAGAATATAGTTTATTTTAATGATCATTATGTGTTGAAAGTTTGCAAGAAAAATTTGGAGGTGATCATGTGGTCGGGTCCTTAGTAAATGATTAGTCAAGAAGAATCATAAGCATTTTTAATCAGTTGATTATTATTGTGTCTTTTTTCCTTCGAACTCCAAATTTTTATTAACTCTAGCAAAGTCATCGAATGACTTGAGAGAATACTTTTTTAGGGAAAAATGATATTGCATTTTTCATTGATTATGGTTTGGAGCCCTAGCACCACCATGCTAGAATTTTAGTTGCATATTGTGCAAGGTTGTTGTGATATTCTGATTTGATTTTCAGTTATGTTGGTCTTTGATGGATGGCAAGATTGTTGGTGGTTTTCGCTTGAGCTGGAAATGGTAGTTTGGGCAGTTTTCATGAAGAAATTCAAAGATTTTGATTGCAGATTAAATCCACCATGACAAAGGTAATATCTATGTATTATGTTTGATTTTTCAAAGGTAAATATGGTAAATGAGTAGTAAAAGAGGAAAAATTTGTTTTAGTTTTGAATAAACTTCTTAACTAATATGAAACTACCTTGAACTCGAGTGTAAACTCAAAGCTTTCATCTCATAGTGGCATTTCATCTTCATTTCATTGATTTTTTCTTAAAAAATCCTTGATTGGCATAATGATCAAATATCATGTTTCTTACCAATTCAAAAAAATTGGTTATTGAATGCGGTTTTTTTCTTGACAAAGATGTATAACCGTTTCACAAACATTGTATATATGTATCTCTGCAAGAACACAAAAAGAGAGTGATGTGAAGAGAGGAATTGTCTGGATAGAGTATTGCTTATTGTAAAATCATTCTGTAAAAAGAGAAGAGTGGGCTCATATTGTTTGTATTATAGAGATTGTGTTGAGCATTATTGCAAAATCATTTTGTAACCTATTGTAATTTTATGACTACAAAGAATGATTACAGTTATAAGGTTCTGATGGGTTGCAATATTTTGAATGTTTGATGAAGTTGGTGCGTCAAAAAGATTATGGGAGTTGGTGCTCCACATTGTTACAGAGTTGGTGCTCTTTGATTAATAAAAGAGAAATTTTAGCGAGTGGTTTTTTATACCCCAAGAGGTCTTTTCCACTCAAGAAATCTCGTGTTATGTGATTTTATTTGTCTCTCTTTTTGCTTCATGTTAATGTGTTCATTCAGTAAATGCTCTGATACTTTTAGTATGCTCAAAAGTTTCTTATTTTCAAAAGGTTTTCATGCAAATTTAAAATCCTTATGTTAAGCAAACTAATAGTGCATTGGGAAAAGTTGTTCTTTTACAAAAGCACATACAAGATTGTTCACACTTTAATTGAACAATATCATATGATGATTTTAACATTAGTTGTAAATGTTAATCAAGTTTCATGTCAATTTGATTTTAAATGTTGATGTACACTTGCATAAACAAGTTTGCAACATTGAGTTTAAATTTGTAAGAATTTTCATGGTGCCTTCAAAGTCAAAAATTTAAAAATTACTTCACTCTGATTCACCCCCACTCTTAGAGTGAATCCACTTCCAATAGGTCCAAGTCATTCTTTGTTAACTGAAACATATCTCTACACCATTCATGGAAGAATGGTCATCCCCTGTTAACTAAAGGTAGTCACCTATTATCTGTCATGCAACTCAAGTCATCAGTCATGTGTTCCAAGTTAACTAAAGTAAACTAGCAATCAACTAAAACTAACTGAAAATAACTCATAACTGAACTAAACTAAACTATACTAAACTAAACTGATTCTTAACTAAACTAAACTAATCTAAATTGAACTAAACTAAACTTCATGCATGTAAAAATCAATCCCTAACTCCTAGGATCTTTACATGCATTCAGAAGTGTTATATTTTACTCCAAACAATTAAATTAA
The DNA here is from genome assembly GCA_007258455.2 of Sequoia sempervirens. NCBI lineage: Eukaryota > Viridiplantae > Streptophyta > Pinopsida > Cupressales > Cupressaceae > Sequoia > Sequoia sempervirens. Next base: position 70,111 of record VDFB02360278.1, read on the forward strand.
CTAAAGGTGGGTTCCACCTTCCATGTGGGTGCCCCATGTGCTCCTATTATTTAGAAACTCATCTTGGACACCCTCACATGCTCCTATCATTTAGAATTAATTACAAATGTCAATTAACATGATTATTTCATTCAAAATTAATCTCTTTATAATCCTAGTGTTTGAGAACACTTTCCAAGGACTTAGGAGATACATGAAATAAATAATGTTTAGGATTGCAATTAAATGACATCCTATTTCCAACATTCTCCCACTTGACATTATACATTACAATTATTCTAAACAATGAATCATTATTATAAATCAAGTACAGGACTCAAGGCCAATGGCCTTCCTACACCAACTAATCAATCCATGCCAACTTCAAATGCAACCTGCATAATCATGAAGCTCCAAGCAAATGATTAAAACCAAGAGAACTTATCTATAGGAGTTGGTTTCATAAGATAATCTACAACATTAATTAAAGTGTCAACTTTCTCAATTAATTACCTTCCCACTCTCAACCATTTCTTGCACAAAGTGATACTTTACATCAACATGCTTAGTACGAGCATGATACATAGGATTTTTGGCTAAACACATAGCACTCTGACTATCACATTCAAGTTTAACTTACTTGCAATTAAAACCAATGCCTTTCCCAAGTCTCTATAACCAAATTGCTTCTTTGGAGGCATGTTAAACCGTTGAGTGTGTTGAACTCATGTTCAACCAATGTGTAGGCTTCTCAGTCTTTACTATTGAAAATAAATTTTCTTACAAGTAACCATTCCAACATATATCTCTTACCATAAGAGAACTTAAGCCTCACCTATTTCTCCAAGTATCCATGAGTACTTGTAACCAACCAATCCATGCCAAACTCCAAATGCAACACAACACTTTCATGAAGTAATAAATTAAATGATTAATTTACCCAATACATTAGAGAACTACACAAGATCAATGTCAAAGCTCCAATCAGGAATATAAACAAGAAAACACGATCTAACCATCTCCTACTAGGAGATCACATGCACCATAGCATATATATACATCCTAGTATTCAAGAGAACCATTCCAAACTCTAAATGTAACAAGAGTAAACCGTGACATAATAGAAACCACTCTAAACCAAGAAAAAATATCCCCAATCACTTGAAGATAACCTTACCAATGACACATCCACATCACTACCAACAACTCCCACTGAACCGTGACACTGAGTCACACATGGCATCATGACTACCATCCTCTCAATGAAGATCACTCTAAAACATGAAGAAAAGAGTTATCACAAACAATATTAGCTGAAATAACCAATGCATCATTACTATCATATGAGGATTCCTCTATAGAAGAATTATAACTCTCTTTCTTGTTCTTACATTCCTTCTTCACATGTCCCAGGTGATTTCCCATAGTTCCAACACTTTACCTTACTCCGTCCTTCTGACTTACCCTTCCCTTCCTTGTCTCCCTTAGGTTCCTTTTTCTTAGGCCTACCTTTTATAAACAAGGCATCTTGGATTTCCATTTTATAATTCCTCCTCATATCCTTTGATAGGAGAGTAGGAATTATATTGTCCATCTTTAGATCTACACCACTACTATTGATAGCAACAATTAGATTTTCCGAAGACTCTAGTAAAAAACAAAGTACACAAATGCATTTATCTTCATCTTCTAGCTTTACATCTACAGATGCTAACTGACTTAGAATCAAATTAAAAGCATTCAAATGGTTTGCAATAGAGACACCTTATTTCATCTTTAAAGAATAAAATTATCTTTTTAGATACAACTTATTAGTAAGACTTTTAGTTTGATAAATATCACCTATTCTCTTCCACAACTTATATGCAGTAGTTTCTTTTGAAACATTCAAGAGAACAACATCAACAAGACATAATTTTATGGTCCCTCTTGCCTTCTTATCAAGCTTAGCCCAATCCTCATCTGACATCATTGTAGGTGAAATTGCCTCATTACCAACAACTAACCATTGATCTCTCTCTTCAAGGAGATCATCCATTTTTAGTTTCCACATCTCATAATTAGATCCATTTAACCTTTCAATATCTAAACGAGAATTCAAACTCATTGTAACAAACTTATTTTCCAAAATCAGCAATAAAAAAAATAAAAAAATCTCTCACTACAGCAAAAAAACCTCCAATCTTTTAAGAGAAAGGCATCCCAAACTCTACCAGCCTCAGTTTTGATAACAAATGTTAAAAAATGAGGTGTTTATGTAACTTAATACTTTGTAAAAATTTATGATTTTTGATCTAAATATGTATTCTTTGTTACAGATTCTTTGAGGGTGATTATTTGATTAATTCATTTTATCATTTGTAGAATGAAGACAAAAGGTTGTAAAAGAATTAGACAGAATATTAGATGATACACAACATATACCATGGAGAAACCCTTTCGGGAAAAAACTCCACCAAGAATCAATGTATTATTTAATCTCTAAAGTAGATTACAATAATTCCAATCCTTGCTTGAGAATGCTTTTTTTTCCTTCACCAAATCTTCTTCACAACTTGCAATACAAACCAATACAAACTCTCTTCAACTTGCTTGAGATATATAGGAAATAAACAACTTTGTAAACTCCAAAAGAGTTACAATTACAAAGCTCAATCCCTATCTCCTAAAAGGTACGCTTATCTCTTGCAGGTAGATTTTAACCATGAAGCACAATGTCAAATCATCTCCTTCATCCATTTGGGCATCCCAAACTAAAGTACTAACTCAACCTTTATTCTATAAATATCTTCAAGGATTATCCTCAAAGTTGGCACCCAAGAATGGGCCCACTTAACTTAGCCTTCTAAAATATCTTAGCATACAAAAGAGTTTGCTCTAGGAAGCCAACTTGGGCACGCAAGGTGGGTCCAAGTCATTTTTTGTTAACTGAAACATATTTCTACACCATTCATGCAAGAATGGTCATCCCTTGTTAAATGAAGGTAGTCACCTGTTATCTATCATGCAACTCAAGTCATTAGTCATGCATTCCAAGTTAACTAAAGTCAACTAGCATTCAACTAAACTAATCAAGATAACTTAAACCATAACTAAAACTAAACTTAAACTAAACTAAACTAAACTCCATTCTAAACTCCAAATAAACTAAACTAAATCCAACTAGTCTCATGCATGTAAACATCAATCCATAAATCCTAGGATCTTTACATGCATTTAGAAATATTATTCACTCCAAACAGTTGACTTAATTGAAGGTGGGTTCCACCTTCCATGTGGGCTATCTAGGTAGGGTTCCAGTGAGAGACCCAAGAGAGAGGGAATGGGAGGGATATTCAAGAGAAAGGAGAGAGAGGGGTGGGAGAGGAGAGGTAGTGGGAGAGAGGGAGTGGGAGAGAGATATGGAGGGCAGCCTTGTGTGTGTGAGAGAGACACACATAGAGTTATCTTGCTATGTGGTGGTAGTGGGGTGACCTAGGAGAGAGAGATAAGAGGAGAGCAGGTGGAGGAGAGACTCTGGAGAGAGAGAGAGAGAGATGGAGGGAGATAGAGGGACGGGACAGAGATAGAGGGAGTGAGAGAGAGAGACCCCGAGAGAGGGGAGGTGCAAGGGAGACACTTGAGAGAGGGGGAGAGAGAGAGGGGTAATGGGAGAGAGTGGGTTGGAGTGAGAGGGACTTATCGAGGTAGGGTTTGATGGATAGAGAGAAAGAGAGATTAAGGTTTAGGCTTTAGGGTTTTAGGGTTGATGTATTAAGGGTTTAAGGGTATAGGGTTGAGGGTTGATGGATTAGGGTTTAAGGCATAGTATCCAAGGTTGAGGGTTTAGGGATAGGGTTTACAATTTACTTTTTATTCGTCCAAGGATTCTCCACTTCTCCATGTGAATTTAAAATTCACTTTTTTATTCCTCCAAGGATTCTCCTCATCCCCATGTGATCATTAAAAGCTCACATTAGTAATATGAAGCTAGGAACCTTCTATTATAAGAACTTTGTCTTATCCATAAGGTACTTTTCAACCTCCTTCATAAGAACCTTGTCTTATCCACAAAGTGCTCCTCATATGAATTTAAAATTCATATTTATTCTCCCAACCACCTTATCACTTCCAATCACGTGAATTTAAAATTCACATTTATTCCCCCAACCACTTTTCTCTTCCCTATGGATATTTTTGAGGAATACTAAAATTCCTTGTGTCACTTTCCTCTCATATGGGAACAAGAAGTTTCTTTTTGAGGAAATTTTCTCCCCTCCCAAGGTACTTTCAAAGTACTTGTCCTTCTTCCACATCATTTGTACCCTTTCCATATCACCATGTCCTTTGGCCACTTCATCCTCCACATGGCAAGATGTGAAGGCTTGTGATTCCTCAACTCACCATAGCTCTCCATCTTGGCCATAGTGGCTCAATCCTGATCGTTGAATTCTCTAGAAAAATTAATTTCTTCTATAAATAACCCCCCCTTCTCATTCATTCATTTACATTAGGCATTTTATCACACTTATGTTCTTAAGCCATTCAAGCATTCATCAATCTCTAACACTTGCTTATCTTTTTCATTTGCATGCTTAGCTCTCATCCTCCATTGTAGAATCCTTAAGCTTGTATTGCACTTATCTCATACTCACATCCTTCATTGCACTCATCTTGCATCTTAACCACCTTGCATCCACTTTTCATCACATTTCAATCAAAGGAGCACACACTCAAATTGCATCAAGGGCTAACCAAGGATCAACACAAGTAAAAAGTATAATTTCTTTTTTTATCTTTCTTTTATTTGTGTTCAACATAGCCTAATCTTGAGGTGGTCTAGTGTTCTTTACTTTTCATTTCTTAGTTAGTTTTGCATATTTAGAGATAATAACACTTGCACACAGTACCTATCATTCCATTTGGCCCTTTGATTCTACACTATTTTAGTATGATGCAAGGTTGTCTTTCTCATCTCATCCAAAGCATTTAGTTGTATGATTATGTCCTTCTATGCCTCAGATATGTCCATCACAAGATCTACTGCGGTCCTAAGAGTCTTATGCTCAAATTCAATAGGAATTATAGCTATCTTCCGATATAATAATTCAAAATGAGTGAATCCTATGGTTATTTTCTAGGTGGTCCTATAGGCCTAGACATCTTCTGGCAACCTATTTGCCTAGTCTTTCCTATGAATAGCCACTATTTTGGTCAGAATTGCCTCAATTTCCCTATTGGCCACCTCAGATTGGCCATTGGCTTGAGGATGATAGGGTGTATATTTTCTGTGCCTCACATTATATTCACTGACTAGTGCTATAACAAGAGTTGATGTAAATTGAGCCCCTTGATCAATCACTATCTCCCTTGGGACCCCATAACAAGTGAATATTTCCTCATAAAGAAATTTTGCAACCTTATTATCTCTTACATGCTTCATTTCCTTAACCTCAACCCACTTGGTCACATAATAAGTGCAAACCAAGATTTAGGATTTACCATTTGATGGAGGATCAATGGGACCTACAAAATCCAATCCCCATTTATTAAATGGAGTGATGACTACCTATGGGTAGAGAGGTATCTCATCAGATTTGGTTAGTCAACCCATCCTCTAGCATCTATCACACTTCCTAATATACATGTCTGCATCCTTATGAAGTGTGGGCCAGTAATATCCTATATTAAGGATCTTCATTGTTGTCCTCTTGCCTACAAAATTCCCTCCACAGGGTTCATTATGATATGCATGTAATATATCATCTATCTCATCTTCCCTTACACACCTCCTCATGACATGGTTTGGTTTAGTGTAGAATAAACAACCTACAATCCATGAGAAAGATAAGGTTTTCTCAATGAGTACCCTTCTCTCTTTTGGAGAGAAATGAGGAGGAAGTCTCCTTGTAACTAGGTAATTGGCTATGTCAGCATACCAAGGTGTATGCACATTGACGGAAAAAAAATGTTCATCAAGGAAAGACTCATCAATGACTTGGGTGTCCTATGATGTAGTTAGTCTAGAAAGAAAGTTTGCTACAACATTTTCCTTTCTTGGTTTATCAAGAATGGTGATGTCAAACTCATGTATCAGCAATAACCATCTTGCTAGCCTACCTGAAATCAAGGGTTTATTCATGAGGTATCTTATTGCTACATGGTTTGTATGAATGAAAATATAATACCCTGTTATATAGTGCTTGAATTTGTTAAGGGCATAGATGACTGCCAACATTTATTTTTCTATCATCGTGTAATTGAATTTAGCTCTGTGTAGGTTATTACTAACAAAATAGATAACATTCTCAATTGATCCTTCTTTCTATCCCAAGACAGCTCATATAGCATAGTCTGATGCATCTGTATGAATGTGGAAAGGAAGC
>VDFB02360279.1:0-63401 GCA_007258455.2 Sequoia sempervirens
GAAAGAGGCATTGATTTGAGTCTTAATTTTGGCTTTAAATGTTTTTCAGTTAAGAGTTAATGGTTGCCACGACTTGAGTTATGGAAGAGTGGCACTAAGTGAATCATTTCTTTGGGCATTTAAGAATAACAAATTTGGGTAAAGGTTGTGCCAATTAGGAAGGCGTGACATATGGAAAGAGGTAGTGTTTCTATGTTTTCATGTTGGGACGTCACATTTTGGGGGAGATTTTTTGGAGGATTATTACATGAGGAAAAGGCAAAGGTTCTCAATTTGATTGGGGTCTCTATTGTTAGTGGAATTTGATTGTGAATGTTGTACAGTTTAGCGAAGAGGAAAGCATTTTGGGAAAAAGAGTGTGATTGTATTTCCTGTGTGATAGCAATTCCTTTGCAAGTGTATTCCCTACACGTGATAGTTTGGTAATAGATCGACAAAGCTTTGGGAAATTTTTTTAAAGTACAAAAACATATAACTTATACATGCACGTAATAATACTTATTTCTCTTTGTATACTCACAACTTATTATTATTTCTTCAATTTTGAAAGAGATAGATTAATATTATTTTAAGTAATAATACCAGATAAATATTGAGAAGATTATTTTGAATAACTAGAAGTAAATAGGATTTAGATAATCATAGTTTCACACTATTAGGGGCAACAACGCAAAAAAGTAAATTTGCTGCCATATTTATAGAAGAGTTTAATTTATTTATCTTAGATAGAGGTTAATATCTAGTTTGGGTCATAAATATTTAATCAGTATGTATATATATATATATATATATATATATAATTCATGTTGGGATATAAACAAATGAATACATATATGTAAAAATATATATAGATATTAGCATATGATTTTATAAAGGATAACTTGAGTTATTTGTTGAAAGATCATGAGAATAGCCACTTTCTTCTTAGTTGAGTTATTTAAGTGTAGACAATTTATTGAGATGATTTAATGGATGATTATTTATTATATGGATGTAGTTCACTTTGAATTAGATTTGGTGATATTAATATTATAATTATCTGAGTTTGTTATGGTGTTCTTGATGAATGAAACCAATAGATTTAATAATAAAAATCTAAAACTGTAATATGAAGAAGTAATCTTCTATATAAGTTTAATATTATATTTTTGGACTTTTTTTGACATTTAGTCTATATCCTTAGAATAAGACCAAGTGGGTCAAGTCAATGGAATTGTGCCATGTTTATTATTTACAGGTGTATAAAAATAGGAGAGTAGTTACTCTCATGGTTCATAGTAAGGACTTGAACAAGTGGTAGTTTCCAAGACCCAAGATGTTACAAGAACGTAACATGGGTGTTCGAAGTCAGAAAACTTAATCAACCTAGTCATGTTCTAACTTAGTTCAAGTCATCACATTATAACTAAGAATCTTTTGAAAAGTCAAACTAGTTGGTCAAACAGTCAGTTTGAGTTAAACTGTAGGTCATAAAGGTTTCCAAGTTGAGTTAGAAGTGGGTGAACATACGACTCCACTTTTTAAGGAAGTGGTTGAAATTTTTTCAAACTTTGTCCAAAGTAGTGCAAATGTCTCTACTTGCACTTATCGGTTCACTGTGCTTCAGAATTACATAACCAGTCAGTAGTGTCATACTTAGTTAGAGAAGTCTATAGTTGTATGATCGTATTGGTTATGTAGGACATAAAACTAGAGACTTAGATGGTATACTAGGGTTCCTTAGTCTATACTATTCGTTGAAGGGTATTTTGAATAACTAGAAGTAAATAGGATTTAGATAATCATAGTTTCACACTATTAGGGGCAACAACGCAAAAAAGTAAATTTGCTGCCATATTTATAGAAGAGTTTAATTTATTTATCTTAGATAGAGGTTAATATCTAGTTTGGGTCATAAATATTTAATCAGTATGTATATATATATATATATATATATATATAATTCATGTTGGGATATAAACAAATGAATACATATATGTAAAAATATATATAGATATTAGCATATGATTTTATAAAGGATAACTTGAGTTATTTGTTGAAAGATCATGAGAATAGCCACTTTCTTCTTAGTTGAGTTATTTAAGTGTAGACAATTTATTGAGATGATTTAATGGATGATTATGTAATGTGTTGCAAGGAAAGCACTGCCATATTAGGAATTTATTCAATATTTAATTGAGATGAGATATATTGTGTAGCTTCAACTTGCCATGGAAAAGATGACATACCTTCAAAATGAGATGGAAATGATGGTGTGCCTTTAACTTGATATGTGAAATATTGTGTTCCTCCAACTTGATATGTGAAAGATGATGTACATTCTTCTTGACAATGGAAATATGGCGTGCCTTCAACTTGAGATGTAAAATTTTAAGTGCCTCCAACTTTGAGTTTCAATTTCCTCATTCCACGAAGGTTTTGCATTTTTTACCTTTGTGCCACCAACTATTTTCTCTCTTAGATTGAGTGGATGTTTCATGTTCATATTCAATTGGAAATGATGCTATGTCTTCTTCTATGGTATCTAATTTCCTACTTTCACAAAGTATCCTCATTCTTTCTCTTTTCTTAGCATTTTGTTTGTCATGATCATCTCGTATTAGTATTTTTTTTTGTTTCCTCAGCATGATGATGAGTTCTATATGTATCATGAATAATGGATAGAGAGGGCTACTAACAATAAACATCATTTGATGACTCCATAATATTGTTGAATCCCACCAATCAAAGAACACGATTATGATTATTTAACTTTAAAAATAACCCTATGTCAATATTATTTACCCATAATTATTACCCAACTAACATGCATTTTAAATTTTACCATTATCATCAATCATGATTTAAAAAAATATTACTCTTTATATTTATACTACTAATAATTGTTATTACTATTAATTTCTAAGATCGATGTAATCAATGTAACCATTAATATTGTCATTATTCTTAATGGTTTTATACATTATTAAAATCCATATGATTCTATTCTATTAATATTAATATTATCTTCTATATAATGAATTACTATTTGTAGTGACGAAAAATGTATCCCTTTACAATTTCTCACTTGTTTGGGCCCTCCTAGTTAATTTGGACTTAATTGTGCCTTATTTTAGTGTTGTAAAGTGTACCCCTTTACACTTTCACACTTGTTTAGGCCTCCTTTAATTAATTGAGCTTAATTTTCCTTAATTGGACCCTTTAATTAATTTTTAAAGCCTATTTTATTGCATTTTTTGAAGAGGAAACCCAACATTCATTAATGGCTTAACATAATACTTATCATTAAGCAATGTGTTCATAGGTTTAGGGACCTAGGATCCATTCGACCATGGGCGAATGGGTCCTCCATAAGACTTGAAACCCATTTTTAAATATGTTCCTGGTGTTATTTTTATGATCCTAAATTCAAATTTAAAATGTCGGCTTGTAATGTTTTAATTTCATGAAATTAAGGATAAATGTCTACAAATATAAGTTTATTTTGACCAAATCAGGTCTAAGGAAAATCTAGCAAGAGGGAAACTTTCATGTAAGCAAAGACTATTGTCAAGAGCATTTGAGAGCATATTTCTTCATCATTTGTTGTAGCATTCAAGATCTCAAGCATCATGTCAAAGCTATGTTCATTCATGCATGTTTTTGTAGCTAACATTGTGATGTAGGTTTCGAGATCTAATCCAAGCATTCAAGTCAAAGATTCAAAGTAAGATTCAAGTATCAAGATCCACATCCATTGAAGCCATTTCATGCAAGATCAACATCAAGATTTCAGTCCTTCAAAGGTTTATTCAAGGGTTTGGTGAGTTACAACATTGAGTTGTTCATTCATCATTCCTTTCATGTTATTTCATTTTATTTCAAGGTTTAATTTCCAAAATGGGGTTTGACCAAGGCAAACCCTCATTCACCAAAAACAAACATTTTTCCCCTTTTTGTGTGTTGCAAATTTACAGGTTGAAAAAAAATTGAAGAAGTTGCAAAATTGAAAAATTGCATTTGTTGTCACCTTTGTTAGACATCATCTTACGGAAACTCAAATCACGAATTTATTTCCAACAATCCGATTGTGAAACCCATGAATTTGGAAGTGCAGGCATAGGAGCAGAGGACCCATAAACCAATTTTGAAAGGCCCTACAAAGGACCCATTTGCCATAGGGTGAATGAGTCCTCAGAAAACTTTTGAAAATATCATTTTGTGACATGTGGACAACTTTTATCCCTTCTATATTTTCCATAAACTTTATTGGTTCCTTTAGTTTTATGCATAATCTACTAAATCCAAGTGATAGATTGCATTTTGGAGTTGAGTTTCTATTTTTAATCTTTTTCCCCAAAGTGTTGTTTGACCTAGACCCCCGTCCTGACACAAAAAAGAAATTTGAAGATTCCTCCATACAATTGATTCTCGTAAGGGTAGTTAGTCAATTCTTTGTGGGGATCTAATTTCCTAATGAAATTAGAGAAGTAGGACCCCTTTTTCCTCTTTGGATCCACGTTTCCATTTTGGGAAACCCTAGGCCCCTATTTTTCTATGTTTCACTATTATTATTATCATTTTATTTTTATTTCATTTACTACTATTAATAATACTCGAAACAATTAAAACTATTAAGATAATTATATATATCAACAATTATATTAGTTCTTATATTAAGATTAATATTTGTATTAATATTAATATAAATAATTGTTCTATTGATAACTTTACTATATATTCATATATACTAATAGTAACATTTAAAACATAAATGTCAATTATAACACTATTACTAACTTCAGTATTTGTGTTCATATTGATATTGATTTAAATATCAATTATGTTGATATTAAACTATTTTATATGTAGCAACTCTATTAATGTTCTACTCAATCAATAGCTAGCTATATACGATATCTATATCATTCTTTTTGCATGTTAATAATTAATAATGTCCTTAACATGTTTTTTACAATCATTTGGTGAGAAGAGTAGGCAACACATGCCTAATTCCTACACATGAATAAAGGACGTAGACCATAATTTATCTCACACGACTTAACTTAAACTATAGATCACTATCCCCAGTTTCACCATACGCCAAAAACATAGGGAGAATTTTTTTAAAGAACCCTAACTTTCATCTTCTACCCTAATCGACTACTTTTCTTCCTAATGCATTGCGACCCGGGAAATAGTAATCATGGCGAAAACTCATTAACTAGGAGGCGATATAGGAGCGATTCGATGTTGCTAATAATTGAGAAAGAAGGTGAAAAGGGACCAGATAAAATAAAGTTGTTACTTTGTATTTCTCTCCAGATATTTTGTGGTTACAGTATATTTATGCTACAATCCCTAACTTGCTAATATTCCCTAACTTGCTAATATTTTTTTATTGTTAACTTCTAGTTGATCTAGGTGCATGGGCAGGATGGATAAACAAGAGATTCCAAAACATCAATAGAGTGTAGAGATGGAAAAAGTCTTTGAATCATTTGATGACTTCAAGTGATTACTATATGCGAAAGGAACAACATATTAAAATGGGGACTAAATATTTTTTTTCTTACATAGGGGCAAGCATCCTTTTTCTCTTACATAGGGGCAAGCATCCCATAGGGATGCTTGCCCTTGTGGGAGTTGTGATTCTCACAATGGCCGCACCCTATGTCATGGAAGGTGTAGCAATACCTCCCCGCCCTCAGCCAATATGGTTGGGGTGTTGGGAGAGGCCGCACCCTCCTCTACCTTGGCTATCAAGTTTTTTTAACATTCATTTTTTCTAGTGTTATTTCTTTCATTTTGATCTTTTTATTTTATTATAATTTCTTCTATTTTCTTTCAAAGTATATTTATTTTAATTTCTATATTGTTCTTTTATGTAGGTTTGAAAAATGAAAGTCTATAGACTAACATTAAATGTAGATCTTACATATGCAGAACATTCAATTACTCTTTTACCGTTTTATAAATAGAATGAAGTTAACATTTGCATTTTGAACCAAAGATAATTTAAAATATGAAATAAATGAATATATATATTTTAAATCAGAATAATACTCTCCTTCCAAACAAGAAAAGTATTACATTTTATACAATCTAAACAACATAATCATTCACAATCCAATATAACCCATTTTATACTTAATTCCCCTTTAAAAAAACTACAAGGTAATCTCAACAGGTCTTTTACACAACATTTCCAAATTGAAACAAATGGAATACACCACATTCTTTGTTTACAATTTCATTTTATTTCCTACAACATTAGATTTTAAACTAAACATATGCATACATAATTTACATTCTTTTTAAAACATTCTTTTTAAGTGATAAATACAAAGTGAAAAAACACATTTAAAACATAGTTATATTTTATTTAGAAGGGATAAAGTAAGTAAGGCAATACATATTTTCTCAATATTTCTTTCAATATACAACCACATCTCTATTACTTTACACAATTTTTTCAAGGTGAAACATTGAAAAATAGGATGGCGAAATAGGGTTCACCAAAATGAATTAATGACCTAACACACCAAAATTTTTCATTAGGAAAAGAGATCTCCCAAAGGTAGGATTGACTTTCAACCAAAAGGTGAGTAAACCCTATTAGGGGATCTACAGTTTCCCTTATGATAGAAAATGACAAATGACTAAAATGTAGTTTGGGGAGATAAAAATAAAATACCAAATAAACTCAATTATGCAATGTGAAACTTGAAATGCATATTTAAAGGATAGCACAAACAGAAACAACAAGCTACATGCATATCTAATAAGGCTAAGATGATATGTCCCAGTCACCAAAAAGGGTTGTAGAATATCTTGCTAGGACAAATTCACCCTAGGGCGAATGGGTCTTTGATCAGAGTTCCAAAATCTGATTTCATAGTCCTCTAATCCCAAATATGCACTCTAGATTCCTCTAGATTCCACTGTTGGAGGGTCATAAATAAAATCTGCAAATGAGTTTCTATGACTTGACAACTTTGTTGACAACTTTAATAACTATGCAAAGTTGCACTTTTGATCCAATCTTCAATCTTTCTTCACTTGCAAATCTGCAAACACAAAGAGAGGGAAAAATTGTTTATTTTTGGTGAATAGGTGTTTGCCTTGGTCAAACCCCAATTTGGAAATTAAACTTTAATAATCAAAGATAATGAAAAATTAGAAGGAATGATGAATGAACAAGTCTATGTCACAACTCACCAAACCTTCAATGGCTGCCCTTAGATGATTGAAGTATAACGCATCTCTTTAAGGATTGGATCTTGCTTGAATTGGCTTGAATGGTAGTTTGATTTGGCACTTGAATGCTTGAAACCTACATCACAATGTTATCTCCAATACATAATATGAACACACATAAATTTGACATGATGATATTATCTTGATTGCTATTGTAGATGATTGATAAATTTGCTCTTCAATGCTCTCAACAATAATATTTTCTCTTGTAAAATATTGATAGTGTGTCTTAGATTTGAATTGATAAAAAGCCCTTGCATTTATAGGTGTTTATTTAATTTCCTGAAAATTAGATTCCATAAGCCGACATTTGAAACTTGAATTTGAATAATTGAAATTCCACCAAAAACATATTAAAAATTGGGATCTAGGACTTAAGGAGGACCCATTCACCCCCCGGGACCTAAATCGAAGACACATAATTTTCAAGGTGTTTAAAATAATAGCATTTTTTTAATGTTAATTTCCCTTTCAAAAAATGAGAATAATAAGGCTTAGGAATGCATAATTTAGGCAATTAGAAGACCCAAACATAGTGTGAAAATGTAAAGGAGTACATTTTTGTACACTACACAAGGTAACTTCAAGACACAAAGTAGAATAATCCTTTCAAATTTGCAAGTCTCTCCAAAGGTTTTTAACTTGCACTATAAACACAAATGCTCTCTGATGGCCAAGAGTATGCTCACCACCCATCCTAGGCTTGAAGCAAGCCACCCTCAAACTAGGAGGTCTTCATAGAAATCAGGAAACACACATATTTTACAAAACAACCAAAATAATAGAATACACACACATACAAAAAACACCCTCAAACCCTAGGATTAACTCACACACACATGAATCTTCACAAGATTCATAAAGGGGAGATGAGGCGACATCTCTACCCAATGGAGAAAAACATAAAAAAATCATAAATAGTTATCAACACCTCTCTTCACACATCACATTTCTCATTGCATCAAAACTTCACATCCCAAACATCATACTCCAATAACAAGATGGGTACTCTTACCCAATCTCCACCTTCTCAAAGGATGGAGTTTTCCCCATGGGAGGCTGTCCCTCTCTCAACCCCACACTTGGAGAGCTCTCATAAAGTGAAAGAAATCCCCATAATAACTCATCCCAGATTTAAACAACACAACACGAACAAAAAAATTCCAAAAAAAATCACAACAATCATTACAACCATTTAACCAATTTCATACAACACACAATAAGAGTGTGAATCCTACCTTTCAAGCTTTCCGAGGAAGAGATTTGAAGAAGAGCTCCAAGCCTTCAAACTCCTTCCCAATCCTTTACACACAAATCCTTCAAACAATTTTCCAAAAATGCCACCAAAAGAAGAACCCCCAAAATACCAAAAAAGAAAAGATAAATAGTGTTGTAATTGGGTCCTCACCAATGGAGAGGTGACACTTGTCACCTTCCCATCCCTACAACACACCCCCTCTAAGTTTCCCTTATGTGGAAGACATTAAAGGGAAGAAGGTGTCTCTTCCACTCCTCTCTAAAAGACTCAAACAAACAATTAAGAAGAAAGAGTCCACTTGAGAACTCCTTCCTTAAACATCTCATTCCATTAAGGAACTTGGAGAAAAATGGGGATTTGATTGGAGTAAGTCCATCCACTCCCCATAACACTCAAAATTTGTCATTCCTTTTAATAGACAATTAAAAGGGGTCATATCTTGGATTTAGGTTCAATTAAGTACCCAACTCTTGGGTTAACACCTTAGGGGTTTAAAAATGATAAATAAAGCCTTTTTCACCACTTTTAAACTCAAACAAGTCTAAATCCGAAATTTCCCTCAAAGCTACAATTACAAATTAAAATACAAACTTAAAGACTTTAAGTTCTCACAATAATATGCACTCATGCCTCAAACCACATCACATAAATCACATTATGTTAAGACTATAGTCACTCAAAATGGACTATAGTCAGTATTACGAGGTTTGTCACATTGAGTTCCTTGAAGACCTATAATTCCATTGGCCATGGAATAATATACTCACACACTCAATTTCACACATTAATACATCCAATAAGATTGTATAGCTGAAGCAACCAAAACAAAACATATACATTCACATTATAAATTTCATAGAACATTCTAATCACGCCAAAATACTAATTCCCAATTATCATAATCTCAAAAATTTATAATCATTGAATTCACATAGGAGCATTCATTCAATTTTTACAAAGTAAGCAATAATTTTCATTTCATAATTTCATTTAAAACAATATTTTTACTCATCACAATACTAAAATTGAGTTGTTTGATGCTTCAAAGGCCTTACATTGTGAGTCTACAAGTGTATTATAATCTTGTTCTCGATATAAAACATTGAGTTTAGTGAGTGGTTTTTGACATTAGGTTTTTCCCTTAAGAGGGTTTTCCCAATGTACATCAAGTGTTACCTACTTTATAGTATGCTTTGTTGCTCTTTTGTATTATAAATTACGAATTACTTGTTTTGCATTTGTTTATCTCATGATGGTTATGTAAAAATGACATATTTAACTAGAATTATCTTTCAAGAAACTCTTAAAAATAGTGGATTGTTCCAATTCTATGAATAAAATAGTGGCAATAAAGAGGTAAGTATTATGTGTAAAGCCAACAAATACACAAAGCAAAATAAATCAAATATTAAGACCATTATTCAAAACGTTGGTAAAAAATAAGTAAAGGACAACAAAGAAAAAGAGTAAGATAGACATTTTTCTTTTCTACATTGAGTGAGAGAAATAACACATAATATGCAAATTATATCTCTCTAAAAGTTTACCATAATTAAACACCTATCTTTAATAAGTCAACTAAATTTTAAATTATGTTTATTTTTAAAAAATTTATCTATACTTGATATAGAATATTGAAAAAATGTTGTCAACTACAAATCTATAACCTGTATCATTAATGTTGCCACTTGTGGTATGGTGTGATGGTTAAGTTGTGTTGTTATTCTTCCCATCAAGGTTCAAATCCTATTGCAATGTAATTATTGAGAACTTATATTGGGGATGAGGTCCCCATTTGTGACCTCACAAGTTCATAAGCTATAAATAATTAATCAAACTAAAAATATAGAAAACAACACATAAAAATAGAATTGTAACAAAAAATTATACAGAAATAAAATATGATAGATAATGATCAATGCCACATATTTATAAAATAAAATTTCAAAAAAATATTATACTAAAATTAAAATACATATTTAATGTTTAGGTTTTTTTTTTAACAATCATGCCACAATGATCAATGGCACGCATTATAAAATAGACTTCCAAGAAAATTTTATACTCGAATAAAATAATATATTCAATGCTTAGGTTTTTTAACAATCGTAACAGTGCACTTGGCATGATGGGCACAATAATCGCTTACGCTTCCCAGAACAGCCCTGCACAAAATTCAAACCATTTTGCACAATTTAGTTATTTAAAATTACTATCATATGCTGAATAAGATCTACACAATTTCTTTAACATTTGAAGTTTGAAAATTAACTATTTTATGCTCATTTACTTTTACTAAATTAATAATTTAATTAATAATTGAACAAATATTTATTAAATTAATTTCTCATTTTTAATGATAACTATTTTATTTGAATGCATAAATGTTGCAAAAATATCACTTTATAAAACTTTATTTCTATAATAGGTACATATGTGACCAAATTAACTTGTCTATTTATTTTTTTCACAAAGATGTCTCTAAAACAGTTATTTAAAGTTAGTATGTAGACAAATTTAAAAAATATAATATTATATTTAGATTTTATTATATATCTTTAATAATAATAATTCTTTTAATTGTGTTATTTGTATTTTTAAAAATTAGTATAAATCAACATTTTCTTTGAAAGATAATTTACAGAACAGTCCAGAAATGGAAAGGGAAAACAGAGATGCATTCTAATTTGTACCGTTTGAGAGCTCCATATCCATGGCTGCCAACCACCAACATCTCTGCAGCATGCCTCTCCACCGCATCGCACAGAACGTTCCTTGCATCGCCCTCAATCATCTCTATTTCTACATCTTCCACCTGCAAATTACAGTAATAATACACAATTACAGGCCAAGAAATACTTCTTAATCCGGATCGGACATTAGAGGAAGGCAAAGAAGAAGAAAACAAACCGATCGGCTATGGCAGAGGGCTTTTGCTTGCTCCAGAGCCCTGCTGCCGATTCTCTTGAGATCCAATTCCACCATGGGCAGCACCTCCGCTGCCCCTGCAACGACCACGGATCAAATCTCAGGACGACAAATAGAAAAAATCAGAAAGAAAAAATCCAGGATTTGCACAGGGGTTTTAAATTACCCGGGCCTGCCATGCGGAGAACACTTATTGCAGTAGGGCGGGCATGGACGAGGAAAAGCTTGAAGGTCGGATTACCGGCATGAATGAAGGGGGCAACCAGATGATCGAGGGTCCATTCCAAGGCGTACACGCTCTGATCGCTATCGTTTACTCCCACTACTATTTTCTTCTGCGCAGATTCTCCCATGGTTGTCTCCATTATTCCCAATTTCAAACCAGTTATGGAACGCAATTAAAAGAAAAGGATCCCCCGAATTTTGCAAGAGAAGGCGTGCAAATTCTAGTGCTTTAAAGTCGGTTCTGTGATGTGATGACTATAACACGTGGCGCATTTCTTGTTGTGGATTTTATTCTTCAATGTTATTCTGTTTAGAGCAAGTTGAAAAGATGTGAGTGGAGTTAGGGTCCTCTTTGTATTGGCTGGGAGTTATTAGCCCATAGGTTTTGTTTTTTGGGCTTTGTCTAGATTCTTCCCCATCTCAATTGTAAGAAAATTTTGGGTTGACTTCTCCTTTAAAATTATTTTTTGTGTTTTAAGTCATTAAAGTTTAAGTGCTAAGGATGTTGACATGTTTCCAATTATTCTATTTATTATTGTTTAGATTTTTTTAGAAGTGTGATTGGATTAGATTAAATCTATTGATGATTTTTATTTAAATATATGCTTCGTCACAATTATTATTCATCATATAAAACAAATATGTCCATATCTATAGAACTTGGTTCTTTCTTAAACAAAAGGAATTAATTTTATATATACTTCAAGCTCTATAGAATGAATCTACACCTCACCTATATTGTCCTATTATTTGAGCATCTTTTTGAACTAAGAATTTGATTGAGTGAATGGGAAAACATATTTGGATCACAAAATTATGTTTGATTTGAGAAATAAATTGAGTGAATGAAAAAATATTTTTGGACCACCAAATTATGCTTGAATTGAGAAATAAATTTAATCTTTATGTAAATTTTACATGACAATTTAGGAAATCAATTAATTAGTATTGTTAGATTAATATTTTAAAAATAAAAGTTGAGGTTGATTATTGTATTAAATTAAATGTACATGTATTTAAATAGTGAATATAGGTATTTAGCTTTACATTTGATGTTGTTTTTATTCTACTAGGTTTTTTCAATTGATTCTCCCCTACACCAAAAAATTAAGATTTGCTAGTCAAATGCATCATAATTAGTATAAAAAATTGTATAGTAGTGAGGTTTATTTCCATAACTATGAAATTGATCATGCAATTGCAAATCTTATCCTTTTGTATGAATATGAACATTTCTAATTTTTAGGTCAAAACCTACTTAGCTTGACATCTATAACCTACATAAAAATTGTTGTGTGGATAGAGGAGTTTTCAAGTGATCAATAATATATTTTTTTGGCCAAATTCTTAGGATACCACTTAAGTGACTTTGTACAAAGATTAAAAACATTCAATATACCCTAGAATGTTAATTAAGTGATAATGCCACAATAAATAATGCTTTAGTGCCCCTTGATCAATTATTTGATGCACTTTACATTGTAAATTCATGGATGTCCAAATGAAATCAAGTTAGTCCTTAAATATAATGTCAAGGGTGCAAGTGAAACAATTAATAACAATTTTATACTTGGTTCGAGATGGAGCTAATGACGATGAAGGTTTCTAGGGTGGGTGTTGCGCATGTCATGCAGGCTTGAGTGGCTAGCCTTCTTGCGAGTTGTGTGTTGTGCATGCTCTGTCAGGGAATTGTTTCATTGAGTGTGGAGCCTGGCAGTGGCATGCAAGGCCAGTAGGGTCTGTCTTCTCTTGGATCAAACCTTTTTATATCTCTGTTTTTTACTTTTCTTGCTACGTGGGTTTGTTGTTTAGGTGTTGGGCAGGTGTTTTTCCATGGCACCCTTTGGGGCTTCTAGAGACCCAACTCGTTTATCTTTTAAATCAGCTACTATGAAAGGTGATTCATCTTCATCAGGGCATGGAGATGCTATAAACTTCCTACTGCAGGCTGCAAAGGAGTCATAGATAAATCATTCTTCGGAATCAAAATCAAAACCAATTGGTTGCCTGAAAAGGAGCAAAGATCACCCGATTGTGGTGGTCAATCCTAAAGATGATGCTGCGGATGTCATGTATTTATCAAAACATGCTTTGATTTGCAAGTTCATGGGAGTTCGTATTTCACTACCATTTTTGGAGGCATGGACTTGAAGAAATTGGAACCCAAAGGGTGATATGGAGATTATACTTGAAGCGAATGGTTATTTCTTTGTTGTATTCTCCAGGTTAGCAGATCGACATATGGTTTTTGAAGGTGGCCCTTATTTTCATAATCAGGTTGGGCTCTTTATTAAACCATGACATTTGGGGTTTGATCCATCTGAAGAGCTCCCGTCAAACATTCTAGTGTGGGTTAGATTGCCTTAGCTTCCAATGGAATTTTGGCAAAAGGATGTGATGCATTATATTGTTGCAGCTTTGGAGAAGCCCTTGGGTCCTTCCCGTTAAACCCTTAATTGAAGGGTAACCTCCTTTGCTTAGATTTGTATGGAAATTAATTTGAACATTCCATTGCCATAATATGTGGAGTTTAAATTAGGAGGTATGAGTTGGATTCAACAGGTGGATTATGAGGCCCTTCCCTTCTATTGTAGATTGTGTCATGAGTATGGACACTTGCAAAGAAATTGTCCTAAATCTGGAGGTAACTTGTAGCAATCTCAACCTGAGCATCAAGTATCAAATTCTAAAGCAAAGGGAAAAGCTCCAGTTGAAAATGAGGAAAATGATTAAAATGGGTTTATCCCTGTGAAAGGTTGATCTAAAGTGAGAGGGGTAATCTGACAAAATAAGGTTGTGCAAAAAGGAGGTTTTGGTAATAAGTTTGATGTCCTTGAAAATTTTGAGGACCTGGATTCAATGGAGCATGATCTCTCTCTAAAAGGTCAAGGAATGCAGGCTGTGGACCCGTCTGCCCATATAACCAAAATTATTACTCATGAAGACGCTTCACTTGAGGTTTTAAAGGATGGAAGACCAAAGTCACCAAATCAGGTTGACACATTAGGGGATACTCAAGAGCTTGGTGGAGTATCTGGGGTTGTCATGGTGGCGAATCCTTTATGTGAGAACCCTCTGGTATTGGATGACAATGAAGTATATACTGACCTAGATACAAACTCTGGAACAAAGGAAGATGGCAAAAAAAAAAAATGCCCCACCTGGGAATTAACCAAAAGAACATAAAGAAGGGCACATCAGATAAGGCAGGAAAGGTGGGTAAGAAAAAGGAAATGGAAAAGATGAAGATTATGGGTGAGTCTTAGTCGAATTATGTATTATTAAGACTTTGGACTCTCACTTTGATTCATCCCAGAAATGATTGTGCTCTCATGGAATGCAAGGGGTTTGGGTAGCATCCCTAGATAAAAGGCTACCTGTGATTTGATCTGTGATCACAATCCTGATATTATTTTCATCCAAGAAACTAAAATTTTGTGGACGAAATGAGTACTATTTCTTTCAAAGTATGGAGGAGAGGTCAATGTCAGTGTGTTGGCACTCAAGGAGCGACTAGTGGTGTTTCTTGCCTTTGAAACCCATGTAGGATAACTCCTCTTTGGTGGGTGGCTTACAAGAATTCCCTTTCAGTGCTTGCATCTTATTTTAATTCTGGAGTGCTTTCTCTTTTTTCAAATGTTTATGTGCCTAATGATCTACCAGGTAAGATAATGTTATGGTCTCATATCAGATTCATTAGGTCGTTGGCTCCTTGTTGCCCTTGGATCCTTGCAAGTGATTTTAATTCTATTTTCTTCCTGGAGGAGAAGTCTGGAGGAGTAGATTGGCTAGGTCCTACTTCGTCCTTGATGTGTGATAATATCTCTTTTCTCAAGTTGGTGGATGTGAAGCCTGTTAATGTTACTTTCACCTAGCATAATAGAAGATGTGAGGAGGGATCTATTTTGAAGAGGTTTGATAGATTCTTGGTATGTGAGCATTGGCTTGGAGATTGTTGGGCTTCATCTTCTAAAATCTTGGGTTGGAAAGGATCAGATCATTGGCCTATCAAATTCTCATCCCTTTAGTTCTCTTTGTCCAAGAGCCCTCCTTTTAAATTCTAACTCATGTGGTTTCATGATCCTAATTCGCACCAGTTGGTGGAGAGTTGGTAGGCTCAGGGGAAACCTGCTTTTGGTACTGCCATGTTCTCTTTTTTCAAGAGGCTTTATTTTTTTAAGTATAAAACTTAAAAGATGGAATAAAACTTCATTTGGGAATATTTTTGTTGAGAAGAAGCAGATTTAGGCATAGTTGGAAAGCATCACTTTCAAAATTAAGGAAGAAGGTATGACGATGAATTTGCTTGAGAAAGAGTCTAAACTATCTAGAGATCTTGTTGAATGGGAGTTACAGGAGGAGATTTTTTAGAAACAAAAGTCTCGTATTGATTGGCTTTAGGAGGGTGATAAAACACTACTTTTTTTCATAACTTGGTAAAGGAGAAAAGGTATGGTAACATTATCACCTCTATAATTTTAGGGTATGGTGATCCTCTTTCTTCTTTTCAACCCATTTTAGAGGAAGCTGTTAGGTTCTTTTCTTCCCTTTTCATGGAGGAAAACCCATTGGCAATGGTTGAGGAGGATTTAGTCCTGGATTGTATCCCCAAGGTTGTTTCCAGGGAAATGAACAACTTCCTTCTAAGGCTTGTTTCCCTAGAGGAGGCTGAGAGCATTATTTTCCAGATGAAGAAAGGCAAAGCTCCTAGTCCTGATGACTTCCTAATAGAATTTTTTCAAGAGTTTTGGGATATCCTGAAACTAGATTTGTTGGAGGTGGTTAGAGAGTCTCAAGAAAACAAACAGATGCTCAAGGCTTTTGATTCCTTAAAAGGAAAGTGCCAACTCCTTTGACTCTTTTAGGCCTATTGCTTTATGCAATGTTTCTTTTAAGATTATCACTAAGTTGATTGTAGAAAGGTTGAAAACTTGCCTTGCTTCCTTGATTTCCTTGGAGCAAGGGGGTTTTTTCAAAGGTCACCAAATTGTGGATGGGATTGTAGTGGCAATGGAAGCTATACATTCCATGGCCTCTTCTAAAGAGAAAGCAATGTTTATAAAATTGGATATGTCTAAGGCTTATGACAGGGTTCCGTGGTCATTTCTTCAATGTATGCTTGTGGCCTTTGGGTTTCATCCTGATTGGATTTCTTAGGTCATGAGTTGTGTGACTACGTCATCATTCTCTATTTTAATTAATGGATTTCCTTCTACCTTTTCTACTTTGAGGAGACTCAGGCAAGGTGATTCTTTATCTTCGTATCTCTTCATTCTATTGGCTAAAGTTCTAGGCAGATTGTTGAGACGATACAAGGACCATGATCTTATTAAAGGTTGGAGTTGGGGCCAAGGTTTAGACTACCAATCCCATCTCTAGTTTGTTGATGATACTCCTCTAATGGGGTTGAATGAATTTATGAGGCAACTCATTTTAGGGAGGCTCTTGATATTTATATGGCTGCTTCTGGTCAAAGGATTAATGAGGGAAAGTATAGTATCATTTTCTTCAATACCCCTAAGCTAATCCAAAAAAGGATTTCCCATATTCTTCATTTTTAGATTGGGGGTCTACCTTTGGATTATTTGGGCATTCCCCTTTATGTTGGCAATATGAACAAGAGGCATTGGTAGCACATCTTGGAAAAAATTTGATCAAAGGTCAAACATTGGAATTTTCATTGGCTATCCTTTGCTGGCAGGTTGACTCTTTTGAAATTTTTTTTGTAGGCTCTACCTCTGTACAGGTTCATGGCCTTGTCTGCTCCTAAGGGTTTTCTTAAGGAATACGACTCTCTTTCCAAAAAATTCTTATGGCATGGAAATTTGGAGAATCCAAAGTGGAGCTTGGTGAGTTGGGACCAGGTGTGCAAACCCAAGGAGTGTGGTGGTTTGGGTCTTCGGAAATCAGGGCACAATAGTCTAGTTCTTGCAGCGAAACTTTATTGTAGGTGGTGTACTCTTTTTGACCAGCCATGGGCTCAAATTTTGAACTTAAAATATCTTGGTGGTGTGGCTGATGTGGACATTCCTCATATGGAATTAATGGGTAAGGGCTCTTTGATCTGGAATACTATAAAATGAGGTTCCACCCTCATCAAGGAGGATCTCTTTTGGATCATTAATAGAGGTAATATTGCTCATTTTTTGTTGGAATCTTGGGATGGTCATCCGCCTATACTTTCATATCATCCTCAACTTTAGGCTTTAAGTGAATCTTTTGTAGAGGCAGGTTGTTCAAAGGTTGAAAACTTTAAGGTTTCTTCTTTTGTGGGGACCTTTGAGGTGTATCAATGGCGTCACTCTAGTTCTTGGCCTGATGGGGGTTCTCTGGAGGAGAGAAACACTTTGGTGTCGATCCTTGTCGAGTGTCCTTGTAGTTCTTTAGAGGTGGAGGATGGGATAGCCTGGGGAAATGGTCCTAAAGGGAGGTACACAGTGGCTTAGGGTTATGATATTTTGCTTGGTCAACAGTATGACTTGGAGGAGAGTCCTTGTTGTAGACGTATATGGAACAAGATTGGTTGGACCAGGTGTAATCTTTTTATGTGGCTTTTGATTTTGAATAAATGTCTGACTTGGGAGAACATCAGGAAAAAGGGATTATGTGGTCTTTCAATTTGCTTTCTTTGTGGAAATAGTGAGGAGAGCTCTAGCCATCTATTCTTCTAGTGCTCTTTCTCGATGGGAATTTGGAGATGGTGGTGGAATTTATGGAAGTGACTGTTGGTTTAGGCCTCTTCTCTATATGATCTTTGGGTGAATTTGGGCCCTCCTCTAGCTTTTACTTCCTTCCTAGTGGCAGCTTGGAATTTGGGTCCCTCAATTATCTAGTAGCTTTGGCTGGACAGAAATAGGCAAATTTTTCAGGTTTGGAGGCAAGTGGCCCTAAAAAATTGGTTTAAGATTAAGAGTATGCTCAAGGAGACTATAGAGGCTAATTTCAACCTGGATGAACCTTTGAATTCAAATGATGCTAGACTCTTTTCCCTTTTGGAGCTTTCTAGGACTTCTTTGGCTCAGTCTCAACGTGGGTCTTCAAAGAAGGTGGCCATGAAGGTGAATCACATGGGTAAGTGGTGTCCGCCTCCAACTAATGTTTATAAAATAAACACAGATGGTTCTACTCGAGGTAACCCCCACGTTGTAGGCATTGACAGAGTGGGAAGGGATAGCAATGGCTGGGCCCATTTTTTCTTTTCTATTTATATGGGTGAATAGTCCAATAACCAAATGGAGGCTTGGGCTCTCTTTAAAGCTTTGGAGAAATCTTGTGAGTTGGGTTGGAGGAAGGTGATTTGCAAGATGGACTTAATGATTCTTGTTTCTTTGCTAAATAACCAAGATTTCAAGAATTGCTCTTGGAAAATAGGTGGGATTGCTAGAAAAATTATCAATTTGGCCTCAAATTTTATTTCTATTTCCTTTGTGCATATTCCCAGGGAGTGGAATAAAGTGGCAGATTGTCTAGCAAAATGGGATTTTGATGAGATGGGTGCTTGGTTTGTTTGGGGTTGGGGGCAGCTTGACCAACAAAAATTTTAGCAATTGGCCCAATTTCTTCATGAGTATCAACATGAGTAGATGTGTTGGGCTGGTCTAGTTGTATGCCCTTTGGTGTTGGGATGATTGATGGAGGGGCAACTTTATGGATATTTGGGATATCACCTTTGGTCCTGTTCTTGACATCTCTCTGAAATTCTGGGGTCTCAAGTCCCCTTGCTTGTATTCTTGGATTTCTTATCAATAAAATTTTCACCCATGTTGTTTTACAAAAAAAATGTCAAGGGTGCAAGTAAAAATTATGCTTTAAGTGGACTCAAACTGGGGAGCGAGAAAGGGAGAACATGAGCCCTATTTGAAAATTCAAAATTCAAAGTTATGTGATTGTAGTGTTGGAAAATGTACTCCTTGACATTTTCACACTATGTTTGGGTCCCTTAATTAATTGGACTTAATTAAGCCTCTAATTTCCTAAATTTTGCATTTACAAGCCTAATTAATTGCAATTTCTAAAGGGGGAAGTATGATATAATTAATGCAATTATTATTCTTAACACCCCTAAATGAATAGGTAATGATAATTTAGGTCAGGACCCATTTTCCCTTGGGCGAATGGGTCCCCCTTAAGATCACAAATTCAAATTTTAAACATGTTTTTTGCAGCACCTTAAGGTCCTAAATTCAAGTTTTAAGTGTTGGCTTGTAATGTTTAATTTTTGAGAAATTAAAAAATTGTTTATAAAAGCAAAGTCTTTTTATCAATTCAAATCCTAGAGCATTCATTCAAATTTCATAAGAGCTAAGATTATTGTCAAGGTGTTCAAAAGAAGATTTCTCAAGCATTTTGTTGCAACATTCAAGATCTCAAGCATCATGTCAAAGTTATCAAGCATCATGCATGTTTTTGGAGCTAACATTGTGATGTAGGTTTCAAGTTTCAAATCAAGATTCAACCATCAATATCACATAAATTAAGCCACTTCATGCAAGATCAAGAACATGGGGATATCTACTAAGTTTTAGTCCTTCAATGGTTTCAAATCAAGGGTTTGGTGAGTTGCAACATAGCACTTGTTCATTCATTATTCCTTTCATGTTTCATTGTTTCAATTCAACGTTTAATTACCAAATTGGGGTTTGACCAAGGGAAACCACCATTCACCAAAAACAAACAATTTTCCCCTCTTATGTGTGTTGCAAGTCTTAGGTTGAAGAAGGATTGAAGATCTATCAAAGGATCAAAACTAGAAAAGTTGTCAAAGTTGTCATCAAGCCACAAAAACTCACTTTCCGAATTCATTTCCGACTTTTTGACTGTGAAAACTCAGAGGAATTAGGAGTGAAAACATAGGACTAGAGGATTGTGAAATAAAATTTTCAACCCTTGTAGCTGGACCCATTCACCCTTGGGTGAATGAGTCTTAGAGGACACTCAACAACAACATTTTGGTAAAAGGTGCAAAAGTACTTAACCTTCTCAAATTTTCCAAAAAGTTGTAGGTTTTGTTAGATTATGGTTTAATCTTTTGATTTCAGCTATTACTTTGCATTTTTGGGTTTATTTACTATTTTTAGTCTTTCTCCCAAAAGTGTTGTTTCAATAGATCTGTCACATCCTAGATCATAAGGAAAACAACAAAATCTCCTTCAAGGTTGACTCACTTAAGGGTTGAAAGTCAACCTTGGCTTAAGGGATCTCTTTTTCCTAATGAGATAGAGGGAGATAAGCGCATTATACCCATTTTCCCTTTCTATTTATAATAAATTATTGGTGAACCCCCATTTTAATAGAAAGCACCCATTTCCCTTCATTTCATTTTAGTGAACTTGACATTCTTGCACTATAATTTTTTTGATTTGGAGTCCATTCAAACCCTAGATCTAGGATTTGCAGTAGTTTTCATTTGATTTAGGGTTGTTAAAATTGAATTAGTTTGTATCTCATTTACGGTTTTAGGTTTGCATTTTGCATCCTTTAAAATCTAAAAAATTCAAAAACTTGCATGCATATTACATTAATTTTGTTGTAGTACTTACGTATTAGTTGTTGTGCATGTTTTGCACACACGCCTCGCCGTAGGCAGTGACCCCCTTTTTTTTGCTCCCGATAGGCTGCTTTGTTCTTGTCTTGTTTTGTGTGCCCCATTTCCAAGCCCAAATTGGTCATGTCCCTACAAACGATCAAATCCCCTACCCAAATTCACCTACTTGGGGTATTCGAATCTGCGGAGGAATAAAGCCCACCGTCCCCTTTTCTGCCTTTTTGTCTTGTTCCTGCTATTTTGTAAACATCCATGGACCCCCGTTGCTCCCGTTTCCACAATTTTGACTTTGGGGGAAACATTTTTTGGATGTGGGATGTGTTTGAGGTGCTTAAATGAACTGCCAAGGTTTCATCAATGTTCTGTTAAGTTTTGATGGTTTTAGAATTTTCCCTCCAGAATTCCCTTCCTCCTTGGCTGTTTGGAAACATCTGTGGACCACCGTTGCTCCTGTTTCCACATTTTTGACTTTGAGGCCAACATTTTTGGATTTGGGATGTGTTTGAAGTGCTTAAATGAATTTCCAAGGATTCATCAATGTTTCGTAAAGTTTCGGTGGTTTCAGAACTTTCCCCCTGGAATTCCCTTCCTCCTTGGCTGTTTGGAAACATCTGTGGACCCCCGTCGCTCCCGTTTCCATATTTTTGACTTTGGGGGTAACCTTTTTTGGATCTGGGATGTTACACCCTGATTGTATAGCTACTACTACATAGGAAGTACATTGTAAATGTGTGAATCTTTCTATTGAATAAATTAAATTGTTCTTGTGATCAATTGAATGTGTCCTAATGATTGTCTCATTATCTGATACTCCTATTGATGTAATTCTTGAATGAAATTAGCATATTGAGTTATGGAATAATTTTGTTCTAACTTTCTATGATGCTTTATGTATATTGCCTTGGTTTTGAGCAAATGACTTCCGTTTTCATGTCATGATTTGTAGGAAACAGGTTCGTACCTCTAGACAAAGGAGAGATATCACTCGGGGAAGAACTTGGTCAGGTAAACAGTAATGGATACCAATTGGACATACACACACAAACCATAGAACTGAGTAAGCTAAGTCATTGTTCTGGTTAAAGGTAAGTCATCCGTAGGCTTGTCTAGTATCATTAGGAGTCGTATCTACTTCTGAATGTGTAAATAAGTGATGCTTGCCAGTATAATCTTATGAGTAATATTTCTTGTTAGAGGTGGATATGTGTATTTGTATATATATACATATGAATACGATATGTACAAGTACCCATAAGTACATTCATGTCGATACAACGTATTGAGCAGATGGATATGCCATACGTGTGCGTCGATATAAGTGTATTTATGAATACTTATACGTAAAGTATATATATAAATATATATACAAGTATACGTACCCGCAACTAACATGATGAGTGAATATATATATGATAACGATATATTGCCTCAGAATTTATACATACACATATATATACATATACATGTTTACATATAGTATTGACTGGCTCACAGTATATGGACGTATAATGTAGATGTATATATATGTATAGGTATAAAGCTAAGTATATTTATATATTTAATATTATATTAAAATATAAATATAATATAGTTTTTATAAATGTATACAATATTATTTAAATTACTAATTTAAATAATTATACAAATTAAAAACTATATTATATAAATATTTTAAATAAAATAAAATATATATAAATGTATCAAAATAAAAGATTTGAAAATCAAAATGAAATGTAAATTAACATTTTATTAAATATTCCATAGAGAAATGGACAAAATCGAAAAAGAGAATAAAAACGTTAATCTAAAGTAAACGATTTTCTCTAATGAGGAATACTTCATTGAATCGAATTATTTGGCTTCAATTTTAAACCATTTCCAAATGCATCATAGTATTACATCGAACTTTATTAAAATATTAATGAGTAAAAATTTGAAAATTAAAGCTAAGTCGTAAAAATGGTGGAAGGAAGGAAAAACACGCAGGAAAAATGCGCGATTAGGGCCAGACGTTTGAAAATGGCCGACTGAACTCATGCTTGGCAAATGAAATGAGATGTGGACGCCATTGGAGCTGAGAAAAAGTCTTAGATTAAAATGTTCATTTAACCTAGCAGTAAAAACGCGCCTGAATCAAGAGCTGTCACGATTTTAAGAACTAAGCAATTTTGAATTGGATTAAAACATCATTGCTGTCAGATTAAGCAAAACAAAACCCTTTCCATTATGCAACACATTTTTACTTTGAATCATTCCAAGTCTTGTTGGCAGTATTGGCGCCATAGAAAGAGAAAACAGTTCAAATGGCAACCCTATATATATATACCTGTGAATGTCATTCATAATAATCACGAATTCACAATCAAGATTTTCATATTGTAGAGAGCATTTTGCAGCTGAGAGAGTATCCGGCATTAATAAGGAAGTTGTTAGTTTTATTCTGTTAAGAAAACTATCTGGTTGAGTTGAGAGAAACAATCTCAGAGTTGAGAACATCAGTATAGAATTGTCAAATTGTTGTGCTGAGAATTTGTTACAGAGTTAGCTGAAATTATTTGGTGAAGGCAAGAGGAGGAGTTACTCATTCAAACATCTGGAAAGCTTTATCAGGCATGCTAATTCTAGCTTTTACATGCTTTCTATTATTCCAGTATTTTGATATAAATCTGAATCATATTCTTGATTGGAAAGAAATGTGTCTGAAAACTGGTTGCTTTGAAATGAATAAGAAAGAAGTAAAGACTGTTAGCATGAGTTAAACAAAATGTTTAATACATGTAATGTTTATTTAGTTTCTGTTTTCATTAGTGTATGGTTTACACTTGTCAAAGGATTGGAAACTACATAAATTGATTTGACTTCATATACGAATTATTTAATTATAATTAGTTACTAAAATAGGAATGTATCGTGAACATTATAAGAGTTACAAGTTATAGCTAAATACTAAATAACTTAGTCAAGTTATTGTATTCCTAGGATGAGAATATCCTGATTAAGGCGTTGGTTGTAGGATCTTGTTAAAATGTTCATCATTCCAATAGTTAGTTTGTTGTAGGAAGTCTAGGGTACGGACTACCCCGATAGACCAACCTACGCATAGAAATAAGATAGCCTCAAGTCAAGTTGAACCTGGCTAGTGAATGTGACATATGACCTATGTTCTTCATTGAACGTAAACACTTTGGCCAAAGTAGTGTAAGGAACCATTTAGATGTAGTACTACATTGTCAGTTCATCGTGATCCCAAAATACATCCTAGTTTGAGATTTTCTGGATGCACGAAAGCTAGTTTTGTAGGATCACAACACTATGTCCAGTTGGTAGTCATTAAAGGTTACCCAACCAATCTCTTCTTCGAAGGGAGGGTTGTTCATTGCAAAATGATCGTGCGGGGGACTGCATTATAAGTCCGTGGTTGGCAGAAAAGCGCCCGAGTGATGTTTCTCCTCCTCAGTACCTGACTGATGATCCAAGACTTGACAGGACGAACTCCTGGACCTTCTTACTTCTATTGGTGTCAAAAGCCTACGGGCTATGTATGTATAATTCTCTTCTTACTTTGTAATTTCATTTGGAATGAAATAGTTAAAAGTTGCAAAAGATGTATCTTGTTTATATTATCGAAAGGAAAATTTTTATCATTATGATATTGTTCTTACTTTTGTGACCGAATTTTAAGGTTTTAAATTTATCATACAAGTGTGTTCGTTACATGTGGTATCAGAGCCTAGGTTTAAAACACTAGGAACCTACGAGTCCGCCAATTTTCCTTAAATCCAATATTATCTAATGTTGTGAAATTCTTGTGACAGGATGGTACGTGTACGATTAATAGCCAGGAAGACTGTAATCGATAACGAACAATACCTGAAAGCCAAGAAGGAAAATGAGGCCATCACTAGAACCATCCAAGGAACCAATCATGAAAATGCAATTTGGTTAAGTGACTCAGAAACTGTCAGTCATGCACTCTCCCGTATTAATGAAGTAAAGGGTAGATTGAAAATGGAAGCTGCTTTCAACTTTTTACCCAACACTTCTCCAGGAAAATCAGATTCCTTATCACTATCCAGGGACATGCCCTCTGAGGAAAGCACAAGTCCTGCATTCATTTTTCATGATCCTAGAGTTCTTCCGTTGGTCGAGGTCATAACCATTTCTTCGAGTGATGAGTCCGTGGGATACACACCAAGGACCCCACCAGTTGAGAATGATCCTCAATATCAAATGATGGATCCTATTGTTGATGAGCACCATATCAACAATACTCTTAACTATGTATTCGAAGATAAATCCGAAGGGTATTATCCTTTTTGGGATAGAGAAGAGCAGATGAGAGATGAAGAAAAAGATAGGTTTCAACAATACTCTCAATCTGTAGGATATACTCCTCTTAGTTATGCTTCTAAGAGTGAATCTGAAGGATATTCACCTCTTGACTATCTTAATAGTCATTCTATGTAACTGATGGATGTTGAAATCCTTTTGAATAAATAAAATTCTGTGTTTATTAAAAAAATTGTATATACTTCATAAACTTGCTTGGCGAATTTTGTGTTTATATCTTGAAAGCTTTTATGTTTTCCATTTTATCATAAGGTTAAGAATCTAACTTAGATAAGATACCAGGTATAAATCAATCATAAAATCATGGTGAAAACTTATGAAAGGATGCGTAAAAAAACCGGTACAAGCAAGGATGATGAACAAAGAGACATTGGAGTTCAAGCAACCCTAGACTTAATTCTAGCAAGGTTGTCAAACATTGAGAATGAAAGAGAAAGGGATAAACTGGAAAAAGAATTAAACATAGACAACATAGAAGCTGTAAGTTCTTCTCATGGTCATAATGAAGATAACAACCTTGGAAGGGAGAAATCACCAACCAACTCCGCCGAGAGAAATAAAAAGATAATTTCTACTGAGCTGTCAATGGACATGAAAAAGATAATACCACCTAAATTTGACAGTAGTGCAGGAGGCGATGAAGCAGAAATTTGGATTGTCCAAATGGAAAAATACTTTGAAATAAAAAATAATGACAAAGTAACAAAAGCAGCTTGGGGAGCCTACCAATTAGCAGGGGAAGCTTCAAATTGGTGGATGAACAAGAAATTAGAATTGGATATAAGTTCTTGGAAATTGACATGGAGAGAATTTGTGGAAATCTTCCGTAAGCGGTGGTTGCCACAATTATTCTATGATCAGAAACTTTCTGATTTTCAAGAATTAAAACAAGGAACTATGTCAGTTCATGAATATTGGGAAAAGTTCACTAGACTCCTCCGGTATGTTCCGATTTACCATAAGGATGAACGATTCCGTATCAGGAAGTTCATACTTGGGCTGAATGGAAAAATTGGTGGTGAAGTGGACATGCATGGTCCAACTACCATGGACTTAGTCTATGAAAAAGCTATAAAATAGGAGCAGAAACTCAAAGCTGATTCTCATCGCCAAGAGAAAAAGGAGCAAAAGAAGGACATCGAAGCTATTTCTAAACCAACTCCAAAGAAGGATGAACCTATTCATGAAGCTACTAGGTCAAAAGGAAAAAGATCTCGCTTTGGCAGAAAATATTTCCATAAAGATCAGAAGAGAAACAACTTCAATAGTGGAAACACTAATAAGTCCAATGAAGGAAACAATAAATCTGGAGAGACATCCAGAAGAAAAGGACCACCTACAGGGTGTTTCATATGCAAAGGCGATCATTATGCTAGGGATTGTCCAAACAAAACTTCTGGGAATTCTTTGCCTTCACAAAAGGTTATGTTCCAACAAAGGATCCATGTAGCAGTTGATGATAGGCAAGCTGACTATCAAATAACGCCCATCGAAACTGCAGGTAAATTATTTGGTTTACTTATCTCAGTTCTTATAGATACTAGTGCAACTGAAAGTTTTGTTTCTCCTAGTATAGCAAATAAATTGTCTAGAAAGGCTGGGCACATGGCTACATCATGGAATGTAGAGTATGCTAATAGTACAAGAGAAAAGGTGGATCAATGTCTTTTTGAGGCCAACTTAGAATTGCCTAGTTTCACCACTGAAGTCAATCTTTATGTCACACCATTAGGATCCTATGACATCATCTTAGGAATGAATTGGTTGTGGAGACATAGGGCCATAGTTGACTATGAATCTAAAACAGTTAAATGTTTAGATGACTATGGAAATCAAGTAAATCTTCAAGGAATACCTAAAGAGGTTAAAATTAGACAAATCTCAGCAATGCAATTGCTAAGAGCCAAGAAGAAAGGATGTAAACTTTTTGTAGTAAAGATTGAAGAGTTAGGTGACCCTGATGATGAAAGTACATAGGAGATAGAAGATGGAGAAATTGATGAATCAGGAATATCAGATATGGAGAAATACCCAGTTTTAAGGGAATATGCTGATGTATTTCCTGAGGAATTACCAGGTCTACCCCCAAAAAGAGTCTTTGATTTTTCTATCGACATAATTCCTGGATCTGAACCTGTATCCAAGGTACCATATAGAATGACTACTACAGAATTAGCAGAACTCAAGGCACAGTTAGATGAGTTGCTGACTAAAGGACTGGTAAGACCAAGTGTATTACCATGGGGAGCACCTGTAATCTTCGTCAAGAAGAAAGATGGAACAATGCGGCTATGTATTGATTACCGTATGCTTAACAAAGCTACAATAAAGAATAAGTATCCACTACCTCAAATTGATGATTTATTTGATCAAGTTAGAGGAGCAGCCGTATTTTCTAAGATTGATTTAAGGTCCGGATATCACCAGCTTAGAATTAAGGATGAGGATATCTATAAAACAGCTTTTAGAACTCGGTATGGACACTATGAATTTACAGTATTGCCATTTGGTTTGACAAATGCACCCACTGCATTTATGAACCTTATGAATAGTGTATTTAGAGATTACTTGGACAAGTTTGTGTTGGTGTTTCTAGATGATATTTTAATCTATTCTAGAAACAAAGAAGAACACAATAGGCACTTAGGAATGGTTCTACAACGTTTGCGTGAGCATAAGTTGTACGGAAAGCTATCCAAGTGTACCTTCTTCCAACGTAAAGTGCATTACTTGGGACATGTAATATCAGCCGAGGGAATTGAAGTTGATCCAGCTAAGATCGCAACAATAACTCAGTGGCCTATACCTAAGAATGTATCTGAAGTGAGAAGTTTTATGGGATTAGCAGGTTATTATAGGAAGTTTTTTGAAAATTTTTCCAAAATTGCTTTTCCTATAACTTCCTTACAGAAAAAGGGAAAAATATTTGACTGGAATGAGAAGTGTCAAAAGGCATTTGACCTACTCAAAGAGAAATTAACTACCACACCGATCCTGAAAGTGCCAGATCCTGAAAGAAGTTTCACAGTTGTCACTGATGCCTATGGAGGACTTGGTGGAGTACTTATGCAAGATAATCAAGTGATTGCATACGAGTCAAGGAAGCTGAAACCATATGAGATGAATTATGCTTCGCATGATTTAGAGTTGGCAGCTGTTGTTCATGCATTGCGAATGTGGAGACACTATTTGCTTGGGAAACCCTTTGAGTTGAAAACTGATCATAATGGTTTAAAATACCTTTCTACTAAACCAAATCTAAATGCCAGACAAAGAAGATGGTTGGAGTTGATCGCTGATTATGACTTCAATATCAGCTACATCAAGGGAAAGGAAAGCCGAGTTGCTGATGCATTAAGTCGAAGATGCCATATAGCTTCTATTGTTGCAATTCATACTGATTTTAAAGATCAAGTGCTCTAGAAATGTGCAGAGGATGATTATTATATGCAAGTTAAGCAAGCACTTAAGGAGAACCCTGAAGATTCAAGGTATGATGGATTCAATTTTGAACCAAATGGAATGCTTAGGTACAAAGGAAGGATGTATGTACCTAACATAAGCAACTTGAGAAATTTGGTGTGGAAAGAAGCACATGAGGCCCCATATTCTGGTCATCCAGGTGTAACAAAAATGATGGCCGATGTAAAGCCATTATATTTCTGGAAAGGAATGAAGGGAGATGCTGCTAATTATGTTGCAAAATGCCTTGAATGTCAACGAGTAAAAGCTAAGCATCATCACCCAGCAGGTTTGCTATACCCACATGACATTCTAGAATGGAAATGGCAAGTGATAAGTATGGATTTTGTGCAAGGATTTCCTATGTCAAGAAATAAGCACAATACCATACTAGTAGTGGTTGATAGACTGACTAAAGTAGCTCACTTTATACCTGGAAATCTAACTGATAGAGCTCCAATTATTGCAAGGAAACTTGTGCAAGAAGTATTCAGATTGCATGGAATACCTGAAAAGATCATTTCTGATAGGGATGCAAGAACTACTTCTAGGTTTTGGCAAACCTTATTTTTTGCACTTGAAACTTAGTTAAATATCAGCTCAGCATATCATCCAGAAATGGATGGGCAAACTGAAAGAGTAAATCAAGTTTTAGAAGACCTACTTCGAGTATATTGCATGGATCAGCAATATAAGTGGGAAGACTATTTACCTTTGGTCGAATTTTCCTATAATAATTCATACCATTCTGCAATCAAGATGGCTCCGTTTGAAGCCTTATATGGTCGAAAGTGTCAAACTCCGATAAGTTGGGATAAATTTGAGGATCGAGTAAGTCTAGGACATATAATGTTAGCAGAAATGGAAGAGAAAGTAAAGATTATAAAGCAAAGGTTAGCCGAAGCTAACAGCTGACAAAAGAGTTATGCTGATGCAAAGAGAGTACCTCAAAATTTTGCCATAGGTGATAGGGTTTTGTTGAGAGTCAAACCTCATAAAAGCTCCATCAAATTTGGAAAGTCTTCCAAATTATCCCCATGATATGTTGGACCCTTTGAGGTTTTAGAAGAAGTAAACCCAGTAGCCTATCGAATTGCGTTGCCACTTGCTCTTGCCCAAATGCATAATGTCTTCCATGTGTCCTACCTTAAGAAGTATATACCAGGTGATAACCATGTTGTTGATTGGACTGCTTTACAGGTAAAGGATCCCGGGGTAGTAATGCTCGAGCCCATTAAAGTGCTCGAAGTCCGCAAGCTACGCTTATGGGACAGAGAAGTCTCTCAATGTAAAGTCCAATGGGACCAATATACTGAGGACTCAGCTACTTGGGAAGACTATGAGGAGATCCAGAGGAAATTTCCTAACATTCTTGAAGCATTCAATAATGGTGAATAAATTAGTGTTATGTTTGTTTTTATGCTTTAAATAATACCTTGTTCATCGGGGATGATGAATCATAAGGGGGGGAGTATGTTACACCCCGATTGTATAGCTACTACTGCATAAGAAGTACATTGTAAATGTTTGAATCTTTCTGTTGAATAAATTAAATTGTTCTTGTGATCAATTGAATGTGTCCTAATGATTGTCTCATTATCTGATACTCCTATTGATGTAATTCTTGAATGAAATTAGCATATTGAGTTATGGAATAATGTTGCTCTAACTTTCTACGATGCTTTATGTATATTGCCTTGGTTTTGAGCAAATGACTTCCATTGTCATGTCATGATTTGCAAGAAACAGGTTCGTACCTCCAGACAGAGGAGAGATATCACTCGGGGAAGAACTTGGTCGGGTAAACAATAATGGATACCAATTGGACATACACACACAAACAATAGAACTGAGTAAGCTAAGTCATTGTTCTGGTTAAAGGTAAGTCATCCGTAGGATTGTCTAGTATCATTAGGAGTTGTATCTACTTCTGAATGTGTAAATAAGTGATGCTTGCTAGTATAATCTTATGAGTAATATTTCTTGTTAGAGGTGGATATGTGTATTTGTATATATACATATGAATACGATATGTACAAGTACCCATAAGTACATTCATGTCGATACAACGTATTGAGTAGATGGATCTGCCATATGTGTGCGTCGATATAAGTGTATTTATGAATACTTATACGTAAATTATATATATAAATATATATACAAGTATACGTACCCACAACTAACGTGATGAGTGAATATATATATGATAACGATATATTGCCTCAGAATTTATACATACACATATATATACATATACATGTTTACATATAGTATTGACTGGCTCACAGTATATGGACGTATAATGTAGATGTATATATATGTATAGGTATAAAGCTAAGTATATTTATATATTTAATATTATATTAAAATATAAATATAATATAGTTTTTATAAATGTATACGATATTATTTAAATTACTAATTTAAATAATTATACAAATTAAAAACTATATTATATAAATATTTTAAATAAAATAAAATATATATAAATGTATCAAAATAAAAGATTTGAAAATCAAAATGAAATGTAAATTAACATTTTATTAAATATTCCATAGAGAAATGGACAAAATCGAGAAAGAGAATAAAAACGTTAATCTAAAGTAAACGATTTTCTCTAATGAGGAATACTTCATTGAATCAAATTATTTGGCTTCAATTTTAAACCATTGCCAAATGCATCATAGTATTACATTGAACTTTATTAAAATATTAATGAGTAAAAATTCAAAAATTAAAGCTGAGCCATAAAAATGGCAGAAGGAAGGAAAAACATGCAGGAAAAATGCGCGATTAGGGCCAGACGTCTGAAAATGGCCGACTGAACTCATGCTTGGCAAATGAAATGAGATGTGGACACCATTGGAGCTGAGAAAAAGTCTTAGATTAAAATGTTCATTTAACCTAGCAGTAAAAACGCGCTTGAATCAAGAGCTGTCACGATTTTAAGAACTAAGCAATTTCGAATTGGATTAAAACGTCATTGTTGTCAGATTAAGCAGAACGAAACCCTTGCCATTATGCAACACATTTTTACTTTGAATCATTCCAAGTCTTGTTGGCAGTATTGGCGCCATAGAAAGAGGAAACAGTTCAAATGGCAACCCTATATATATATACCTGCGAATGTCATTCATAATACTCACGAATTCACAATCAAGATTTTCATATTGTAGAGAGCATTTTGTAGCTGAGAGAGTATCTGCCATTAGTAAGGAAGTTGTTAGTTTTATTCTGTTAAGAAAACTATCTGGTTGAGTTGAGAGAAACAATCTCAGAGTTGAGAACAACAGTATAAAATTGTCAAATTGTTGTGCTGAGAATTTGTTACAGAGTTAGCTGAAAGTATTTGGTGAAGGCAAGAGGAGGAGTTACTCATTCAAACATCTGGAAAGCTTTATTGGGCATGCTGATTCTAGCTTTTACATGCTTTCTATTATTCCAGTATTTTGATATAAATCTGAATCATATTCTTGATTGGAAAGAAATGTGTCTGAAAACTGGTTGCTTTGAAATGAATAAGAAAGAAGTAAAGACTGTTAGCATGAGTTAAACAAAATGTTTAATACATGTAATCTTTATTTAGTTTATGTTTTCATTAGTGTATGGTTTACACTTGTCAAAGGATTGGAAACTACATAAATTGATTTGACTTCATATATGGAGTATTTACTTATAATTAGTTACTAAAATAGGAATGTATCGTGAACATTATAAGAGTTACAAGTTACAGCTAAATACTAAATAACTTAGTCAAGTTATTGTATTCCTAGGATGAGAATATCCTGATTAAGGCGTTTGTTGTAGGATCTTGTTAAAATGTTCATCATTCCAATAGTTAGTTTGTTGTAGGAAGTCTAGGGTACGGACTACCCCGATAGACCAACCTACGCATAGAAATAAGATAGCCTCAAGTCAAGTTGAACCTGGCTAGTGAGTGTGACATATGACCTATGTTCTTCATTGAACGTAAACACTTTGGCCAACTTAGTGTAAGGAACCATTTAGATGTAGTACTACACTGTCAGTTCACCGTGATCCCGAAATACATCCTAGTTTGAGATTTTCTGAATGCACAAAAGCTAGTTTTGTAGGATCACAACACTATGTCCAGTTGGCAGTCATTAAAGGTTACCCAACCAATCTCTTCTTCGGAGGGAGGGTCATTCATTGCAAAATCATCGTGGGGGGGACCGCATTATAAGTCCGTGGTTGGCGGAAAAGTGCCCGAGTGATGTTTCTCCTCCTCAGTACCTGACTGATGATCCAAGACTTGACAGGACGAACTCCTGTACCTTCTTACTTCTATTGGTGTCAAAAGCCTACAGGCTATGTATGTATATTTCTCTTCTTACTTTGTAATTTCATTTGGAATGAAATAGTTAAAAGCTGCAAAAGATGTATCTTGTTTATATTATCGAAAGGAAAAATTTTATCATTATGATATTGTTCTTACTTTTGTGACCGAATTTTAAGGTTTTAAATTTATCGTACAAGTGTGTTCATTACATGGGATGTGTTTGTGGTGCTTAAGTGAACTGGTAAAGTTTTGTCAACATTCGGTTAAGTTTCGGTGGTTCTGGAGCTTCGTCCCCCTTTGGCTATTTTGGAACATTCGTGGAGCCCCAACGGCCCGGCCTCTGGAGCCCAGTGCCTTCGTGGCCGTTTCTATGACTCCGTCCCTCTGCGGCTATTTTGAACATTTGTCGGCCCCCAGTGACCTGGCCTCTAGAGCTCGGCCCCTCTATGGCCGTTTTAAACTTCCAGTTTTTGTAAAATGAGTCCAATCTTAAGGAAGTTTTCTAGGCACTCTTCCTTCCCCTTTTCCCATGTGCTATAATTGAAAAATCTTGGTCTTGCTATGTTTGGTGGGGTCTAGGAACTTCGCTTTCGGTTTGCTGTCCCTTGTTCGCTGCCCGCCCCCTTGGGCCTGCATTAATGTTTATAGTCCAAATATGAATATTGTGATATTTTGATGATGCATGGATGAATCTAACAAGGTTTTTGCAATATTTGACTAACGTTTTCCTTGATTTTTTTTATGAAAGCACTTACGGTGTTTCATGTATGCAGGATTCAAAGAGCCTACCGTGGGTCTGTCAGGAAGACCCATTGAGAAAGTTGAACAAGGAATTCCCATAGCTCCTGTCACCATTCATTTCATGATCACCTTTCCTCGTAGCACCCATTAATAGTGCTGGCATTAGAAGAAGGCCTATGCCAAGGAGGCCAAGAACAAAAATGCAAGGGGGTGGCCTTGAAGAGAGCGTAAGGTAGCTGTTCGCCCATCAGGGGCAACCAATCCATTGATGCCAATCATCAACAGGCTCGTTTGATCCAAGGAAGAACATTGTAAACACATCAAGTAAGAAGGCAGCTTTCAGGTAGTTTTTGCTACAGTGAAAAGGGCAATCAGCTAAATGAAAAAATTGCTACAGTGAAAAGGGTAATTAGCTAAATGACAAAATTGCTACAGTGACTAGCACTAGATGACAAAATAGAGAAAAGACAAGGAATGTATTTTTTAATTGTTGAATATTGTGGGGTAGGTGAAACCCTATTGTAAACAAATCTGGGCCATTCGTTGGGAATTGATCCTAGCTTTGAGCTTTGGAAAACTATAAATAGGGGCTTGCCCCTCATTTGTAAGGGTTGGAGAATTGATGTAAAGACATTCTGTAGCAATAGAAAGC
This sequence comes from Sequoia sempervirens, assembly GCA_007258455.2. Taxonomy (NCBI): domain Eukaryota; kingdom Viridiplantae; phylum Streptophyta; class Pinopsida; order Cupressales; family Cupressaceae; genus Sequoia; species Sequoia sempervirens. Next base: position 34,700 of record VDFB02360279.1, read on the forward strand.
AGCATTGCATGATTTATGGGTGTTCCTTTTGAGTTTTCTCTTTATGTATGCATGGTTCACCTTCCATGTTAGTTTTAGTGTTAGTTTCTTGAATGGGAGTGGTGATGGTGTTTGTTGTTTTAGTATTTGATGAACTTACAACTCATGCTTCTTGTGGTTCATTGATGATGAATGACTTTGCAAAACTAGTATTAGCCTCTTTCCTTTATTGTTGCAACTTAGTTCGATTGCATGTACATGGTGTGTGTATGTAATGTGAAAATATGCAGTCCTTAGAAGACTGCACTGGTTTTGTGCAACTGTAGGTTTCTCTTGGCCAAGCAAAACCCAGTTTAGGAAGTCTATCTACTTTAGCAGCCACCATTGTTACTGTTCATTTGTAGCTTAGAATTAGAATAGCTTTCTTAACCCTTCTCCTTTTGTTGTTTCTTTTAATTCTTGGTTAAAGTAGGACCCAAAGCATCACCATGAAGCTAAATCAGATGAACTTGATGAGTTTTAGCTTGCTATTTTGAGTGGACAACCACTGTTCATTCACTTTCAGCACTTTGAAACTGCATTTGCAAACCCAACTTCCCATGCTTTGTAACTCATCCGTAAGTCCGCCTTGTGATTCTAGCAAATCACATAAAACAACTGAGATATTCCAAGCACTGTCAAGACCTGACATTAGAGACCTTGGGATAGTGTTCTACAATCTGATTATGGAAGATTGTATTTCAAGAGAGGTAGTGCACCTACACATTACCTGTGTTGAGAAGTGCATAAAAAACACATCAACATTAGTGTATGTTCAATCATTCATATTAAAAAATATAGTCAAAATTGCATTTCAGAAAGTTTCATATTGTCCATCATCTATCATTCATTGTATTTGCATTTAGGCATCAAAATCTAGAAAAATTAGTCATTGAAAGTATAGTTTATAGCCTGAAATGGGGAACCCTAGCTATAAGCTTTAAACTCAAATTTAAATTTTTGCAACCCCTATCCCAAGACCCATTTTCCCTAGGGATACTCTATCCTTGTATAGGCATTGTTTCAAATTTTTGGGCAGTGATTTGTCTCAATTTGTTTCATTCTAATCTGTTGCTAAATTTGGGTTTTAGTTTCAAAAAAAAAAATTTGTTATCTTTTGCATTAGCTTTAATTGGTATAATTAAGTGCATTGTTGAAAATAAAAGTGGCATTAAAAACATATCATTTTTAGTATCTTGCATTCAAAAATAAAAAATTAACATATCAAATTTGAAATTTTGCATAAAACTTAATCATGGACATGTGTAGGGGTAATATATGGCAAGCCTTAAGATGTTTGGTGGATGTTTCAAGTTTTGTGTTTGGTGAAGAACCTAATGCAATTGAACCTATTAATGAACCTTCACCTCCTAATGGATGTCCCCGTGAGGTGGATATCTTAGGTCAAGATGAAGATAGCATACAACAATTCATACAAGACTCCTTACATAACCTTGAGAACAATGCATCCTTTTATCCATCCATGCAAACAAAACCTATAATCCCATCACTTGATAGGTTCAACCTCTTACATCCTAAAATTGAAGCACAAATAAAGCATCAACCATCAATCATTAATGAACTTGTTAACAAGGACAAAAATGATACTCTTCTATCCTATGTTCATCGAGTTACTAATACACCCATTAACTTAGAAGAGAGTTATGGTCAAGGATTTAAGATCTTAAGAAAAAAAGGATGTGACATAACCAATGAGAATGGAATTCACAATCTTTTAGAGAAAATACCATTCAAGGATACCAAGGGGTTATGATATCAAGATTTTCCTCCCCCTTACACATCTCCCAAGCGAAAAGGTGTTCTCTTTCACAAGATCATATCAAGAGACAAATTAATACCTCACAAGGATGATAGGATCACCATAGATCCTCATCCCTCACCTCCACCTCAAAAAATTTCCTAAACAAGTAAGAAATATAAGCCATATAAGCTCAAGGAATTGCCATTCTTACACACTACAAAAAAAACTAAATGAAAAATGGAATAACTCCTCCATCTACGATTGATTTACTTGCCACTTATCAAAGAAAACAAAAAAGGAAAGAGTACAAACATGAAACACTATGCATTTCATAGAACTTTGGGGCATCTTACTAATGAGTGTCATCTTTTACAATGAATGATTGGTGAAAATGATGTTATTGATGTAATTAACTAAAATGAATACACTTTGCTCCTTTCCATGTGATAGTTGTAGGATCATATCATACTCACTATTGCATGTTTTACATTCATTAAAAATAATTTCTATATTGCAAGGACCCCATTCTCATCTCCCATCCTGACTCATCCTTGTTCTACACTTAGTGGGGGAAAGGACTTAGATAGCCTTGTCCTAGTACAACACTTTCCATTGTCCCTTTGGCTAGTTATCTACCTTTCACATATGATGAACAAGATTGGGATGTAGATGACTTGCTATAGGTTGACTCACATGTGCCATACTAGTATTCTCTTTGTGTTCTTTATGACTGCATGTGCATAATATGATCCCCTATACTGTATTTCTTAGCGTGTCTTTATATGTTTGTGAGCCTACTTTGGATGACCCTTGTCACTCCATTGGTTCAAGGATACAAATGAAGCAAACCCATTGTGACATTCTTCTATCTGTCATAACCATTTGTCTTGTGTTTTCCTTTTGGGGATGATGCAAGGTGTCAAGACATTTAGGTCTCTTCCATGTTGACCTAAAAGCTTCCCTTTGTTCTCTCTCTCTCTCTCTATGTGTCATTATTCCTTTGTGCTTGTTGTTCCATGAGTTATGTGGGGAATGATGATGGTTTTGAGCTCAATTATATCACTGCAACAATGACAAATGTTGACCCCAAATCCATGGATCCCTTATGTGTTGTCTTAGGATTGCATATGGGGGGAAACCCTCCTTTCCATGACATATCTCTATCTTGGAAACATATGTTTTGCATAGATATTTCCAAATAAAGCTCTCATGTATTGGAATTTATTGTGTTCTAATATAAAGTAATTGCTCACAACATGGTGTTTAGAAATTTCTTTAAATTGGGGGCATACACATCCCCACTCATTGTTTGCTTCAAAGTGTGGTATTCTTACTTCACATGATGTGTCTTATTGGTGGTGTCATTGGGTTAGATGTCCTTCAATATTGTGACCTTTCAAAGCATATGGAATTTAGTGGTGATGCTATAGATTGCATTCCCTAAGTTGCAAATCTTTTATCCTCGACTAGTCCTCTCTTGGAGACATTAAGCACGATGTTCCCTAAGGCAAGACCTTTCATGAACTAAGAAAAACCCCTTTGAATATCCTATTTCATGTATCAAGGCCACCAAGCATAACATAACTTTCTTTCCAATGGAGTTTTTATGTTTTTCATGGCCATCAAACATAACACAACTTGCTTGTTAATGGAGCCTTTCTCGTGAGTGCATAGCATAACACAACTTGCTAGCCTTGTGACCATTTCTATGGTGCCTTATCAAAGTTATCAAGAGGCATAAATTTGGTATTATTAGTACAATGGGAGCTTATACTTGGCACAACTTCCCATTAGCCAATTTTTGGGGCTCACCTAGTGGACAACAAATTTCACTAGCCCATGTGAGTGCATTTGATTTGCATAGTGGACAAAAGGTTTCCACTTGTAAAATTTTTTGGACAAAAAACTAAGTCTTGATCCATACCACTTGGACAAATAATCAAGGCTTGATCCACCCCTCCCCCCTCTTTCTCTTCTCTAATTTTGGCATTGTATGCTTGTGTATCTTGTATTGTTGTTGCATATTTAACATAGGCATGTGTCTCATTGTGCCTTTGTAGTTTTCCATGAGATCTTAGATCTTGGGGGCTTGATCATCTTCCTCGGTCTTTGTCATTTTATATTTCCAATTTTTTTACAATTATACCTCTCAATTGATGCTTGTTTGAATACTTTAGTGTGAGTTTGAGCATAGGGCTCATCCTCTCACTAAAGTGGGGGCTAAATGTAGTATTGAAAAATGTACTCTTTTACATTTTCACACTATGTTTGGGTCCCTTAATTAATTGGAATTAATTAAACCTGTAATTTCCTAAATTTTGCATTTACAAGCCTAATTAATTACAATTTTTGAAAGGGGAATTATTATTTAATTAATGCAATTATTATTCTTAACACCCTGAAATGAATAGGTCCTGAATTTAGGTAAGGACCCATTCGCCTTGGGCAAATGGGTCCCCCTTAAGATCACAAATTCAAATTTTAAACATGATTTTGGCGGCATCTTAAGGTCCTAAATTCAAGTTTTAAGTGTCGGCTTGTAATGCTTAATTTTTGAGAAATTAGAAATTAGTTTATAAAAGCAATGTCTTTTTATCAATTCAAATCCTAGAGCATTTATTCAAATTTTAGAAGAGCTTAAGATTATTCTAAAAAAATTTCAAGAGAAAATTTCTCAAGCATTTGTTGCAACATTCAAGATCTCAATCATCATGTCAAAGTTATCAAGCATCATGTATGTTTCCGAAGCTAACATTGCGATGTAGTTTTCAAGTTTCAAATCAAGATTCAAACATCAAGATCACATCATCAATTAAGCAATATCAAGAAATTGGAGAGATCTACTAAGTTTCAGTCCTTTAAGTGTTTCAAATCAAGGGTTTAGTGATTTGCAACATAGAACTTGTTCATTCATCATTCCTTTCATGTTTCACTGTTTCAATTCAAGGTTTAATTACCAAAATAGGGTTTGACCAAGGAAAACCCTCATTCACCAAAAACAAACAAATTTTCCCTCTTGTGTGTGTTGCAAAACTTAGGTTGAAGAAGGATTGAAGATACATCAAATGAGAAAAAATGGAAAAGTTTTCAAAGTTGAAAAATTTATCAAATTTGTTGTCAAGCCACAGAAACTCACTTTCAGAATTCATTTATGACTTTTGCAACTATGAAATCTAGAGGAATTGGGAGTGCATACATAGGACCAGAGGACTATGAAAGAATTTTTTCAACCCTTATAGCTGGACCCATTTTCCCTTGGGTGAATGAGTCTTAGAGGACACTCAACAACAACATTTTGGTGAAAGGTGAAAGGACACTCAACAACAACATTTTGGTGAAAGGTGAAAAAATACTTAACCTTCTTAGATCTACCAAAAAGTTGTAGGTTCTATTAGATTAAGGTTTAATCTTTTGATTTCAAGTATTACTTTGCATTTTGGGTTTCTTTAGTATTTTAGTATTTCTCCCAAAAGTGTTGTTTCAATAGATCTTCCCCATCCTAGATCATAAGGAAAACAACAAGATCTCCTTCAAGGTTGAAAGTCAACCTTGGCTTAAGGGATCTCTTTTTCCTAATGAGATAGAGGGAGATAGGTGCATTATACCCCATTTTTCACTTTCTATTTATAGTAAATTATTGGTGAACCCCCATTTTAATAGAAAGCACCCATTTCCCTTCATTTCAGTGATTATTTCTACAAATTTAGGATTAGAACCTAGAATGACAATGGGTGAAACTGAGGATTGAAGCTAGTTCTTAGGAGTTAGTACGGGTGGAATAGGTAGGTTTTGGGTTCAAATCTTAACATAAATCATGCCATTTGTCACTACATAAAAAATAACCTAGATAAATTAAGCCCAAAATAAAAGAGAAAATTTTAAGGTGGGTAACTCACACCATTACACCTATATATAATAATTAGTAAAATATTTATAAAAGAAAATAGTCTTTCCCTATGCTTATCCTAGGCTAATCAAATCAAATTCTTATAGCTTAGCACAAATCAACTTAGAATAATAATTAAGTGTTGTCATAATTCAATGGGCTATTTTTTTTTTGATACTAAATGTTAAGCTATAAAAGTAAATGCAATAGCTAGGGGTACTTAGGTCTATGATAGATGAATGAGTACATTTGATGAAGATTTTGAATTTGACTATTACTAACTTCATAAAAGCTACCTCATTATTAGTTAAATGCATTAGATCATATCCCAACCTTTTTATTTTTCTTAGGTTGACTCAACTATTCTAGGTCTATTATTTGATTATAGATTCATCCTCTATGCATAAATTTGACCCTACTTAGTGTATATACTTTTTCTTATTAGTTCACTTGAGTGATATATATATATATATATTTTAAATAAGTGATTAATGATATTTAAAAATATCTCAGAAGGATTATCATTATTTTTAAAGAGGAAATATTTTAGTATGAAAAGAGACATTATCAAACTAGTTAGATCCTATCCCATCTAGGAGGGTCATATTCACATTACTTTTAGGCTCACTTCAGAAACATCTCACTTTTTTTCTCACCTCATGTGGATTCACAAAGTGTCCCAATACTTGTCCATGGATTCCTACACATGTTTCATTCATGGAGGGGTAGTCAGAGTTTCAATCCTACCTTCTCACCTCCTCATCCTTGCCTTTATAAGCAAGGATCTTTTATATATTTTTATAGCTCATGCTTATGGTATTTTTTCATCTTGAATATTTTTGTTTTTGGATTTTTTTGAGTTTGCAAGCAGATCTTAGTTGCTCCAACATGGTATCAAATCAAGCTTACAACTTCATTCCCTCTCTCTTGAATTTGTAAGTTTCATGGGTACTAGATTTCAAATGGTGTGTCTTGGAGTGAAATGAATGCCACCATTGCACTCAGATCAATTGAGAAACAAATATTCATGTATAACACTTTGGTTTTTGGCAACAAGAGAATTTTTTAGATTTTGAGAAACCATCAATGGAAGTCATATCAAAATGTGTATCATCTCTATGGTCATCATACCATACATAGTTGTGTAACAATACTTTCATATGTGTTAAAGCCACCATCTCAATTCATGTGCATAATAGGCCTTTGCATCATCCATATGACTAGATTATTTTAATATTTTTTTGGTTTTTGTGTAGGTATTTCTTGCATAGTGCTGATGTTAGCTTGCATAGGTCTAATGATTGTAGACCATCATCAATACTAACAAAATATTCATTGACATAATGTGTATTCTGAGTGTTATAATTTTTTTTGTTAGTTGTCATCTACCATAGAATACTCAATCAAATATTCCATCTAAAAAAATATTTCATCCGTTACAAAGTTTTTCGGCCTCCAAGGAATATTCACTAGAATATTCTATTAAGGAGAGAATATTTCATTTGCTAGGAAGAATATTTTGACGTGGGTGCTAGTTGGCGTCTCCCTTTTTCTCCCCAAATCTACCCCTTCACCAATGACTACTTTGATTTTTTGGCTCAACTTCAAGAGCCTTGTTCTAGGCCATACAAACATTTTTTTGAGTGAAGTTTTTTCATTATGAGTATTTTTTGTCCTCTATCCAGTGGTATAATTTTTTGTACTACAATGTATGGATTTCTCTAAAACCAATAATTATTGGAGGCCACCTTGCATATTTTTTGTTTTTGGAACTTTAGAGGGCTCATATGAACTTTTTGGGTATCTTTTTTTAACCTACTTATTTTTTTGAGCTCTACACAATTGTGATGTTAATTTTTCTTAGATATATTCTAGAATTTTCAATTATAAATATACCTCTTTTGAGGATTTTCACATCAAATTCACTTTGTGGAAACTCTAAATACACTAAGATAAAGTGTCGCTCAAGGACTCAAGTCAGAATCATGAAAAACAACAATAAACCCGATGCCAAGGAACACTGGAAAACTTGCAACTTGGCACAACTCTGGAATCTATGAAGCAATAGTTGATTGAAAGATGATTTGGAATTGAAATGAAGTGTAGAGAAAATGCAAACCTAATGCACAGAAAAAAGGAAATAGTGCATGCATTGATGAATCTTCACATTTGCCTCCATGATGAAAAATAACCTCAAATTTGTGTAGATGACAAAATCTGAAAAAATGGCCTACACCACTATGAAGTGCTCAAATCTAGCTTTTTGTCAATGTCTCGTTTGCTAAAAATGGACACTATGGCCAAAAGTTATGAATTTTTCAAAAAAACTAAATTTAGCCTGCAAGAAATGAGTTTTCTAGCAAAAAAGTTTACTTTTGATTTGATTTTTGAAAAATATGTTCACAATTTGTTGATAAAAGAAAAAAAACAAGGACATTTTGAAGCTAAGAACAAAACCTAGAAATCATTTTTTGATCTAGCAAGTAGAAGATGGAAAAATAATTTTTTTCACCTTCAACTAGGAGAAAAATGGTGCTCAACGCTTTTTATACAACAATTTTCTCTAGATCTATATAAGATATGCAAAATCTAAAAGATACCCAATTGAGATTTCGACCTTGGCTACAAAATACATAAATTATTTTTCCTACAAATTAGTGAAAGCTGGATTTCTGAAGCAAAAATGAAAATGGTTGGATTTTAAACCCTTATAAATTTGACAAAATATGTCAAATTTTGACGAAATGAAAGTTGATCTTGAATTTATTTGACACCTTGGATTCAATGGCAAGGTTTTCAAGACCCCAACTCACACCCAACAAAAATTTCATGCCAAGATTGGTCCCTCAGATTTGGGAAGAATTTTGCAACACTAAAGCTTTGATACCATTTAGGAGTTTATGGTGAACTCAAACACCCCAAAATCACCTGTAAGACTAAATAACTTCCACAATAGAGAATGATAGAAATATTAAGACATCATTAAGGTGCAAGAATGCCAAATTGAATATGGCAATTTAGTACATATGAAGCCTTGCTTATATAGACAAGTTTGAGATGTAGTATGTAATATGATATTGACATGTGTCATAATCTTATGACATGTGGCAACTAATTAATTACCTAGGAAATGATGCTAGATAAGATAAGACTTCTAAAAAAGACAACTCATCCTTCTAGAAGGAATATTATATCCTAAGCAAACATGTGAACCTATCACCTATTAAATGATACCTAGGAATATAATTAAATGCCTAAGTAAACTTATGTAAGTGTGATTAAATAATTAATTACACCAACATGGGTTGATATCAATTTGGATTTTTCTTTGTTTGAGTTCTTTTATAATCGAGCAAAATCCTCTACTTTATTGCATAACTCAATTCCAAGGATAACCATAGTAGGGGTTGTAGGTATTCTTGGGGTGAATTTTGGTTCACAAGTTGTGGAGTTCTTTTATTGATCTAAAAAATGGTCAATTTTGTTAATTTCTCCAAACCTGTCCCTTGCTACTCAAAATCATGCAACCTTTTCTCCAATTCCTAAATCATACTATTCATTCCATTCTCCCCTTTTTAATATCCTTTTAGTTGTTCCAATTCCTTTATCCTTTGCAAGAATTCTTGCAATTGTTTTCTTTCATCTTTCTCTTCTAAGAAAAATTCTTCCTCTTTTTTGAAGAATCTCTTCATTAGCCTCAGTAGGTGAAAAAAATCCTTCTTTAGAAGCTGGGCTATTTCAAGGTCGATGTTATTTCCTAGTTGTGAACAAGTCTTCAAAGTCAGAGTCCAAGATGTTGCTCAAATGCATGTATTGCAATGTTTTAGAATGTCTTTGATCATTGGGAAAATTTTCCTTTTGTGAGTCTATTTTAGACTATACTACAACAACACTTTATTTTTGAGGCTTAGAAGGGCTTCTAGTAGAGGTAGGGGTTTCTGATTCCTTTTGTGCTACATGCTGCTCCTTAGAAGCTATGGGTTGTCTCCTACACCTTTGGCTTTGTTTGCTCACCAATGTTGCAGGCTAGTGATGCAATTGGTGAAGAAGAGGGTACACGTTCCTCTTTTGTAGTCATAGAAGGCTCATTCACCTCTTGTCCCCTATTTATTTCCTGTACCCTAGGCCTCATAAGAATATTATTAATGTTGTTGCAAGCTAAAAACTCTTCCTAAGACACATTAGGGAACTAAATTTTTAGACTCTTTTTGATCAACAAGGTGACTAAATAATAGTGTGACAAAGTATATTGATTCATTTTCCTTTTGTATTCAAATGACACCCTTTTCAATAAATTATATAGGAAATTGGGAACATTTACCAAATTTTGATGGCATAGATGACTCAAAATTTTAAAATGCACTATATATAGAAGGGACTGCCTACCATCTTAGGTTAAATACTTAACTATATAAGAGGCAACAAAAGCCCATAATTAAGGAAAGAAAAGTATTTTTGTACCTTATGTAGAGGAGTCCGAATTCTCCCCTACCCATGTGAAATCATTCCTTGTTGTGATTGCATCAACTCTTACCAAGAATTCTTCTCCTATTTTGCCTATTCTGGGAAACCCAAAAAATTATGTTGCTACTGCTTTTGTGGCATCTACTCTCAACCCTTTAATTGTAGCCTCATTATTTTGCAATGTGCCATAGCTTCATTAGATTCTATTAGAAAAAGAAAATAATCTAACCACCCAACTTGCTGAAATATTGGTAGACATTGTTGGTCTTCTAATATCAAATTATGCATTGTTGGTTCTCTCCTCACAATGTCACCTCCCATTTTGCAGTTTTGTATTCTCTATCAAGTAAATTCTGCTTCAAAATATCCATTATTCTTCTTAGTTCTTAGTATATTTTTTGCTTTTTGAATGCTATCACCTTTGTATTTGCAAATTCTTATATATCTTTCGAAGGAAATTGAGTCTTGTATGCAACTTTATTAAAGTTTTTAACACAAGAAAATTTGGAAATGACAACTAACTAATTTTTCTCACTTGCCAAATTAAGTTTTCTATTTGTCCTCAAATAGTAGGGTAAGGAAAGGACAAAGACTATGAATTGAAAATCATTGAAGATATTTGATATGATAAATATTAATGTGTGCATGATTGTGAAGTCTCAAGAAAATTAGTAGTGATTAAATGTTAATCATAGTTAATAACAAGAAAAGTACCTAAAAGTGTGTCATGATGGAAAGGTGGCATGTGTGAGGTGAATTGAGCATCGTCATGTAGCTACATGGCATACAATTTGAAATAATATAATTAAATGGAGGTACTACGGGTATATGTCTTGTATTAAGAGTTATTTGGATCAATGATATGTGTCTAAAAAGTTTGAATATTGGAAAGGAAATATGTGTTGAGTACAAGATTATTAATGATGGGACATGATGTTGGATGGGATGTATGGTGGAGTGGATTTGTTGCATGTTGGGATGATAGAGGTGATATAATAGAAAATGCTTATGGCTAATTGTAATCCCAAAAAATTATGACTAATTGTAATCCCAACTCCCACACCATTTCAATTTGGAGTCACTTATGCCATTAAATTTATTCATTAGTTTTAGTATGGCTACTTTTAATCCCACTCCCACACCATTTCAATTTGGAGTCACTTTGATTATCACTTACACCACACATTGTTGATACTACTTTGTATAGACAATTAGATAGTAGTGTTTTCTATTAAACCCACACATTTTGATATCAATTTCACTATTGAGCTTCTCTCCCATGATCCTCATGAGAATAATTGGAATGAAATCAAATATATTTGGAAGCACATTAAGGGAACTACACATCTAGCATTCAATACTCACAAAGAACTTCTTAGTTAGTAGGCTTCACTAACTCACATTATGTTAGTGATGTTGACTCATGGAAATACACTTAAGGTTTATTTTCTACCTTATTTCTAGTCTAGTTGTGTGGTCATACAATAAGCAATTCACTATTGCATTATCATCCATCAAAGTTGAGCATTGAGTTGTAGTACTTTCCAACTAGGAGGTTCTATGGATTTGATAGCTCATGGAAATTTTTTTTCTACCAACTGTTCATCTTAATATTCTTTGGTGTGATAACCAAAGTGGGCACATGCATGAATTTGGGTACCAATTTCATGGCCACTTTCTAAATTTTTTTTGAAAATGCTATAATGTGAGTGCATTATAATGCGCTTCCTTTATAACACATTAAAAGCAAAAAAAAGTGAAAGTCTTCATTTTCACTTCAATTGTTTTCTTCTTTTGCTTGTGGCCAAAACCCCCAACTTTCGCGCTTGCGTTCTAGGAGGAGGTATTGGGAAAAAATATTCAACAAGATTTTCTATTTCTTTGCAAGGATGGAACCATGATGACAAAGAGGTGGGAGAGGTAAGTATTGTTTGTTGTTTGTTTTGAATTTCTTAGTTTTAGGTTGATTTTGTTATTTTTAGGTTAAATTTGATATACAAATTTTTGAATTTGTAGGAGATGCAAATGAATCTGCAAAACCAAAAAATCCTCAAGAAGAAGAGCAACCAAATCCTGAAGAACAAAATTATCAACAAGAAAATCAACCTCAACAAATACCTCCTCCTCCAATCTCTCAACACCCTCCTAGCACTCAACAAAATTTAATGAGTGAGATTGAGAACAACAAAAAATAGATTGAGGATTTTATTAGTAGGTTGAGTGATCCAAATCGTTCAACCACAAAAAGAATGACCCTTGCAAATTCATTGAAAGATATGTTAAAAAATGTAGATTCAATTAGCAAACAAATAACTGGATGGCAAGATAGGAGGTAGGCAGCTAGGGCATATTATGCAGATAAACTATCATATAAACAAGTAAAGGATTTAAAAATTACAAAAGGTGATTTGTGCTCATTATTCACTGACCCACACACAAATCAAAATATTAGCCTCAATGCAAAGAGGTTTCCTATTCATTGGTGCCACCACTGATTAGGAACCGTTTTTATGATAGGTGGTACATGGTCTTTGATGACCGACCGTGCAACAATTGTGAAGTCCCCTAGTATTTTGCTAGGAAACTATATAGTGAGTTCATATTGAAAAAATACCAAATTATTTTGATATGAGGGACTTCCAAGGGAGAGCTGGAGGGTTGGCTCAGGATAGGCCTGGTGCACAGTTGGATCCTACATGGCAAGGGAGACGTGCTCTCACTAGGCTGCCTCATGAGCACGTTGTTATGCCTTCAATTGCGAAGGATAGTGTAGATGTAAAGACATTGCAGGATATCAACACTTTGACCCAAAGCATCATCCATCATACTAGTCGTATTCTACAACACCATCCAGGGGAGTCTTCGAGTGGTGGCCTTCAAACCCATGTGTGTCAATATTGCAGGGTGACTTGTTCATATGACCCCACCAACACTTAGGAGGCTACTGCAGAGGATCCTTATGCATCTATGGAGATGGAGAGTATGGCTGACATTTTTCATGATGCGTATGGAATTGATACTTAGGTAAAATTTAGTATGTTCATTGAATTTAATTTATTAAATTTTGATTTTGAAATGCAAGATTAACTAATTTAGTTTTATGATTTTAATAAAATTGCATTGTCACAGTGTTGAGACTGGATACATTGGCCCTCCACCTACTTATTTATATAGTACACCTATCGGCGGGGTATGTAACTAGTAAACAATTATAAATTTATTACATGTTAATAGCATTATTTTATGAATGGTGTTTTAATATTCATAAAACAATGCTATTAACATGCAATAAATTTATAATTTTTTACTCTTTATTCTATTAAGTACAATCTATTAGTTAAACTCTTTATTCTATTACTTGTGTGAAGGTTTGAGTAAATTCTATTAACTAATGAATTGTACTTAATAGATTTGTGTAGTTTTATTCATATCATTGGTTACGTTGCATTGCACATCATTCAAACTCAAAGCATTACTTCACATTCCATAACTAATAACTAGATGTTGATATATGAAAAAATTTCAACTACAATATAGTTCTTTAGAAAGTCAACATAAGCAGTGATGCAGTTTCTTCACATGGAGGCATGTTCTTGCAAAGGTGCACCTGCATGAAAAAATATGGATGCTTGGAAAAAAATCTATGAAACCATAATAGTAAGCAATAGCATAGACAAGGCAACTAGTTGTTTCAAAAAATACCTCAAAAAAATGTGGGCTCATGGTGATGGAATTCCATTCCATCACCATGAGACCACATTTATTCAACGCATTTCTTCAAAATTCTTACCACCTTTTCTATGATACCACATTATTCATACATGTTCACCAAAGCATTTTATCAAACTACTCGTGCTTCCTTGTTGCTATGGCTAAAAGCCTAAAATAGGTGCTTTCCAACAAACTATGGATGCTTGGAAAAATATATATTGAAGCATGATAGTAAGCAATAATACTGGTCATAGAGAAGACAATGAACTTTTTGAAAAAATGCTTGAAAGAAATCCATTCTTATGGTGATGGAATGCCATGACGTGCATTTGTTTGTAATGGCATTCCATCACCATGAGACCCCATTTTTTTTGAGGCATTTTTTCAAACAATTCATTGCCTTCTCTATGCCACCATAGTTATCATACATATCTACGAAAGCATTTAATCAAACAATTCAACGACTTGCAGCTATGGGTAAAATCCTAAAAACACGTCCTTTTGAACAAGATATGAATAGGGAAAATAGTAAGAATGATAATTGGAAATATATAATTTAATAAGTACTCAAAATTTTGTTCATTAGATCTCATACACTATAAGTCATGACGTGTCCATCACTATTGTAACTTTTTTGTGATTAAATAATTTTTTGTTTTATTTTCAAATGTTGGTTGTGGAAATACCTCCAAATGTTATGAGGGCAATGGATATTAATGTTTCATCCGCTATACAATCCTTGATGGCTTTGATAGGGGAGGTATGAGGCAAATTACTAAATTTCAATTTACATTCATTGTTATAGATGTTAGTTTGAGTGAAAAATAAAACCAAATTATTGATTCATAGTCTAATTTCTATTTGGATGGTTTATATAGGGCTTGAGCATGCCTCAACATCAACATGCAAATATTTCCCTCGAGGAGAGTGATCATGAGATGGCCATAAGTGATTATTTTTTAAAATATATAATTTTTTATAATGTAATTTCTATATATTAATGTCTTTACTTCTTATTGTAATAGTTAAAACTTCACCAAGAACTTAACAGTAGTAGAAGGAGCAGTACGAGCACTCCTCGAGTGCAGTAGAAATGAATGATAGACCTATCACCATCCGATCAACCAGCAAAGGGCAAGAGTTTATTTCGAGAGCCTATAGAGCAATGGCTTTTGATTTCAGAGCCCTTTGTTTTATGCCTACATGATAGTTTTGTACATATTTTTTATTGGATATATTTGACATTGCATGCCTATATGACATTCTCATAAGCCTATATGGCTATTTTGTACCTATATTTTATACTTATATTGACATATATTGATGTATGCGTACATGGCTATTTGGCTAATACAAATATTTTTTATCAATGGTGTCCATATTTTTATGTTATAAATTCATGGTTCAATATATATGAGTTACGTGTATTCAAGTGTTTACTTTACAACATACGTGTATAATTTGTGAGTTACATGTGTTCCAATGTATACTTTGCCACTTACGCATTTTCATGCGTATACCTTGTATTCGTGCATATACTTTGTCTTAAGTTGTGTATACTATGTATTCATGTGTATACATCAAGGCATATGCATTTGTGACTACTTGTACTTCCCTTATTCACATGCATACTTATTAATTGGTTAGCCATAACATTGATCATTTTTGTCCTTCATGTTTTGTCTTGAATAAATTAATTGATTGATGGTAAACAACTTTATCTAAAAGCAAAAAAACATGTTTTCAAATGGTATTCTATGAAATGATTGATAAAAAGATTCCAATATATTTAATCCTTTGATTGGAACAACTCAATTAAGAAAAGGATATGTATAAGACTTTTCCTTTTAGATTAGCAATGCATGGAAGTTTCAAAAAGTATCCTTGATATTACAAAAAGATATGTGTTTATACACTTAAATTGTGCACTCACCCTTTGGTTCTTTGAAAGAAAAATCTACCTATGCCATTGTTACATTGCACAGGTAAACCAAAATTTGTATTGTGGAGCTATATTAAGCTACCAATCTCAAGACCAATGTAACAATGATACAAAATAATGTTTGAGACTGCAAGAAGACATCAAAATGGCTAGTGTACTAAACAAATTCTTATGATTTATGAAGAATGTTGATAACTCTACTCAATTGGCTTCTTTTTTCAAAATCATACAAATTGAACCCTAGCATCAATAGACTCTGTATATCAAGCTACTAGAATTCAAGTTTCAAAGATGAATATTTATCATGCATTTTTTAAATGACATTCAAGATTATGGTGGTTTTGTTGTTTATATGATGTTATGTGATATTCCAATCCTAATGCATGCTTCTAGGATGCATATATATTTATATTTTGTCTTTACATAAATTTTGTACCAACGAACCCAAAACGAACTGAACCCCCCTCTAATTTTTTTCCCTAACTGGCAAACCGAACCCCCAAACCCAAACCCAAACCTCAAAATCTATTCCAACACTCTTCATTCTACCTGCACAAACTTAATTGACCACCAAATTATGTTGCCTCTTCACTTTACCCACTTTTACTCCATCAAACATCTCTTTTTCATTCAAAACCCCTGTTTTCCCAACTAAGGCACCATGCCATAACATAGTTTTGACCTCCCTTGTCTTTGTAGACCTTTTGAACACATCAAACTCCACCACCTCACCCTATTTCCAACCTATTCTAACTTATTTTCAAGCAATTTCTTCTTTTCACCTCTTCTAGCCTTGCTTTTAAAGGGCCTCAATTTTAAATTTTGAACAGGGGCAGCGTTAGTAATCTCTTCCAATTCCTTTACCAATGCTATTTTATTATTCCTACTCCCTATCCTACTTACATTAGGACCATATAACTGAGACACAACCTGAACAATAGGTGGAATGGCCTATTTCAACATATTACACTTGAACCCTTAAGGGATCAATCTGGTTGAATGTAGCTTAGAGCGATTCCGTGTGTTTGGGTACGAAAGAGGACCATGCCTAGTGTAAAAAGACCTATTTAGACGCGTTGGAATAGTCTGTTTGTTCACACGAGTTGAAGAACAAAAGTTGCACTAGTTTGCAACTTTCCACTACTTGCGTTTGACACTTTTTCCATCAACTAAAAACTAGACACCACAGGAAAACCAATCCGAGATAACAAAAAATAAGAGAGATTATTGTAGAGGGGTCTAACACAATCCCATAGGATTAGACAAGAATTTTCTAAGTGTCATGGTATCCAAGTAACAACATGTTGAAGTTTGTAGCCATTTTGCACTTTGGACCCTTAAGGGATTGATCCAGTTGAACATAGCTCAGAGCGATTTTGCGCATTTGGGTGTGAAAGAGGACCATGCCTATCATAAAAATACCTATTTAGATATGTTGGAATAGTTCATTTTCTCACATGAGTTGCAGAACGGAAGTTGCACCACTTTGCAACTTTCCACTACTTGCATTTGACACTTTTTTCATCAACTGAAAACTGGACACCACAGGAAAACCACTCTGAGATAATAAAAAATGAGAGAGGTTATTGTAGAGGGGCCCAACACGATCCCATATGATTAGACAAAATTTTTCTAAGCATTACAATATCTGAGTAACATGTTGAAGTTTGCAGCCATTTTGCACTTTGGACCCTTAAGGGATCAATCCAATCGAATGTAGCTCAAAGCGATTTCGTGTGTTTGGGTGTGAAAGAGGACCATGCATAATGTAAACATACCTATTTGGACATGTTGGAATAGTTTTTTTGGTCACATGAGTTGTAGAACGAAAGTTGCACCACTTTGCAACTTTCCACTACTTCCATTTGACACTTTTTCCATCAACTGAAAAATGGACACCATAGGAAAACCACTTTGAGATAAAAAAAACTGAGAGAGGTTATTGTAGAGGGTCCCAATGAAATCCCATAGGATTAGATGAGAAGTTTCTAAACATCACGATATTCAAGTAGAAACATGCTGAAGTTTGTAGCAATTTTGCACTTTGGACCCTTACGGGATCGATTCAGTTGAACATAGCTTAGAGCGATTCTGCATGTTTGGGTACAAAAGAGGACCATGCCTAGTGTAAACATACATATTTAGACATGTTGGAATAGTCCATTTGGTCACACGAGTTGCTTGCTACTTTCCACTACTTGCATTTGACACTTTTTCCATCAACTGAAAACTGGAAACCATGTGAAAACCACTCTGAGATAACAAAAAATGAGAGAGGTTATTGTAGATGGCCCCAACGCAATCCCATAGGTTTAGACAAAGATTTTGTAAGCACCATGGTATCCGAGTAATAACTTGTCAAAGATTGCTACCCTTTTTCACTTTTGGATTTGATGTTTCATTGAACTGTACGATTCCGTACATGGTGATTGTGCTCTCTTTTCAATGGAATTCAGTGGGAAATGGACTTAACTCCATTTTAGTTTTGGTTTGGCTGGATTTCAATGATTTTGTGCATTTTAGAAGCCAATTACTGAGGGTCAGTTTGTATACCCTGTTTTAAGGGTTTTGAGTGTATTAAAATATCATATTAAGCCTTTCACTCACTGTATGCTTCTATAACTTGATGGAAAGGATTAGTTATGGTTATAAAACATGTGTGAAATTTTTTGTGTGCAAGGGAGGAAAATAGATGGTTTTTAGGTGATTCCCTAGATGTCAAATGGTGCATTTTTGAGTGGAAAATGGTGGTTTACTGCTAGGGTTTGAAGAAATATTTTGGGGTAGCAATATCTCTTGAACTTTTAAGCTTGTGCAGACCTTTTTGAAGGCATTTTATGCTTTGGCTGGATGTGGGAAGGTTTTGAGTATGGGTTTTCAATAAATCCTTTCCTAACTTATAGTCTCCAAATCTCATAAAATGGGCTTATCTTTTAGAGAAGGTCATTCAATGGCCAACCAAACATCAATCAAGATTTAACACAAACCCTAAGAAAAATTCCCAAGAGATCATACCATGTTTCTTTGTACCAGCATTAAGATCCAATAGACCACCTTGCATAAAGGCTACTAAATTAGCCCTATTTACAAAGAGATGACCTTTTAAACACTATATCTTCACTCAAACTCCTCAAAAAATAGCATGTTATGTTCCAAAAGCTCCAATTCCATGATTTGTTTCCAAGTCCAAGACATCTAGACCCCTAATACACCAAACCCTCTATTTCAAGCAAAATACTCAGGGTTTTAATGAAACTCCTATCTCCTGCACCTACCATACCCAAACAAAGCACCAAACACACTTACCAAACCCTACACAAGGTGAATAATACATTACATGGACAGTCCTTCCCACATTTTGTCAAAACACCACTTGAAACCCTCATTTTCAACGTGAAAATAGCTTGCTATAGCCCTAGAACATCATTCCAAACACCCAACCTTGAATCCACAACATTCTAAATAGGTTAGGAATGTATCTTACAAGTTAGAGGACCCATTCCATAAGTTACAGTAGGCACAAAAAGTGGAATGGGTCAAATTACACCATGAAACCCTTCAATCCAAGAACACTGTGAAAGTAGGTAGCTATAATAAGAACAAGATAACTTTCAATATACAAAGAGTTAAAACCTTTAAATAGGTGAAAATGAAAGATAATTCATCAATATACAACATCCAATTACACAAGCTTAACAACAACAAGAAAATTGAGAAAAACTAGTAAATTTCTAGAAAATAACGTTCTTGATCAAAAATGGGTTACAAATCAACCAACAACCTCTCCTTTGAGGCATTGAAGGTTATTATAAATGTTTACTATAGGAACAATAAAAGTAAAGGATTTGAAAGGAACTCCATGAAAACCAAGCTCTCTAAATGGTATATCAAACTCTAGTTCAAAATCTTTTAGATGAGGTTGCTCTTATAGCTCTCTTACTCGCTTGACAAATTATTGAAACTCTGTATTGATTTTATTTTTCCTGCCCCTCTCTTGCTGCTCTTCCTCAATTTCATCAAGATCATACATTTTCCTTCTTTCCCCTCCTAAATTTTGGACCATATCCATTACCTCCACATAAAAATCGACATCCTTGGTCTTCTTAGTTCCCACGCCTTGATATGGTTATGCAAATGAAAATGAAGCAAAGTAATCATCTCCTTCTTCACTACCTGGAAGAATGCATGCTTAATGTTTTGATACATGATATCAACTCTCTCTTATGCTCTCATGGTTGAATCTCAAAATCTAGTATGGTGGGCCTCCAGAGTTCTAGTCATCTTTCTTCCTCTTCCACCAAATGCTGGCCTAATCCACATGTTTGCTAGCCTAATTAGCTTTGTTTTTGAAAGCTGAAGTTTCTCCTCATTCACCAATGAAGCTCTCTCTTCCTTTTTAGACTCTTTGATTGCTACAAATTGTCTCTAGGATTTAATCATCTGTACCACATAGTTGATGTACTTTGAATCCTTGCATCTAAAGGAAATTTCCTTTACATAAATACTGCTAGGGAATTTCAATGTTGCCATTGTAGTTGGTATTAAAGCTGGTACTTGCAACATGAAGAGTGATTCTCATTCCTCTTCTAAATTAGAAGGTTCATATCCTTAATTCGACTCTTCTAAATTATTAGAATCAGAATCACTAGCTTCCATATTCAAAAATTCCTAACCAACATCTTCAATAAATTTATTTGGATCATCAGTAATAGTCTTCAAAATTGGCCGCTAGTACAAGTGCATTTTGCTTTCATAATACTTTATAACCATGTAGTTTAGCCATTCCTTGTTGCCATCAAGTGAAGATTGAGAAATTGCGTCAATGTGGAGTACATTCCACTTGAAGTCTTTAAAAGCAATAGCCATATCAAATTCCTTTTTCCCAAGTCCTACTCTCTCAAGGTTAACAATCTTAATCTCACTAATAGCAATTGCTAAGAAAGGTAATTCCACCAACTCTACCAAATAGTTTACCATAGGAACAATAAAAGTAGAGGCTTTGAAAGGAACTCCATGAAAACCAAGCTCTCTAAATGGTATATCAAAATCTAGTTCAAAATATTTTAAATGAGGCTGCTCCCATAGCTCTCTTACTCACTTGACAAATCCTTGAAACTCTATATTGATTTTATTTTTCCTGTCCCTCTCTTGTTGTTGTTCCTCAATTTCATCAAGATCATACATTTACCTTCTTTCCCCTCCTAAATTTTGGACCATATCCATTACCTCCACATAAAACTCGACATCCTTGGTCTTCTTGGTTCCCATGCCTTGATATGGTTATGCAAATGAAAATGAAGCAAAGTAATTATCTCCTTCTCTCTGGTTGGAAGAATGCATCCTTAATGTTTTGATACATGATATCAAATCTCTCTTCTACTCTCATGGTTGAATACCAAAATCTAGTATGGTGGGCCTCTAGAGTTCTAGTCATCTTTCTTCCTCTTCCACCAAATGCTGGCCCAATCCACACATCTGCCAGCCTAATTGACTTTGTTTTTGAAAGCTGGAGTTTCTCCTAAGTCACAAGTGTAGCTCTTTCTAACTTTTCAGACTCTTTCAAGGTTAAAAATCTCAATCTCAATCTCACTAATAGTACATTTACAACCATATTCAAATATTTTCCTTCAAAAGGCTACAAATTCAAATATTGACTTAAATAGCCTTCAAAAGGCTTTAAATAGCCTTTACAAATGATTCTACATCTTTCCAATCATGCCTAACCGTTCTTTTTGTAACTAACATGACTTATTACATTATAAATCAATTATGGATGTGTTATGACCTTATTCAATTAACAAAACTCAAAACACAAAAATAACTTAAAAGACTTTCATGAACCAAATTTGCTCAATAACCTTGGTGCCCCTGCACCAAATTTCAATATTTTAGAAAATGTCATTACAAGTAAATCTCATTACAATGCCTTAGGTACTCTATTCTCATAGATAATTTACAATGTCACTCATAAATTCGAGATTCTCTTATAATCTCTACATCATAGGTTCTCATTTGGAGGTTAACTTCAAATGAGTAACTTGAGATTCCCTCACAAAGCTTCACACGCTCTTTTATAATGGCTTCAAATAAGAATTGAGATTTGTCAAGATCATCAAAATAAGGATGTTGCATCACTTTTTTGGTTGATATTCTCTTTGATGGCTTAAAAATTAGCATTTTCTACAAAGATAGACCAATCAATTTTTACTAGTTTAGTTACAAATACGTAAAGTAAAAGAATAAAAAGAAATAACTCATCCAAAATGGAAATGAAATGAAAATAGATGGAAGACACTTATAGATAGGCATGGCAGTCTCTCAACTTAGTCACTCCTGGCCATACATCTTCATTGGGAGTTCCAAAATACCTATTGCACACTGTACCTCTCATGAATAGAATATCTTGAAATTCGAGATGCTCTTATAATGTCTACATGATAGGTGCTCATGACAAGGCTCAATTCAAATGAATAAGTTGAAATTCCCTCACCAAGCTTCGCACACACTTTTGTAATGGCTTATTTAATCATAATTGAGATTTTTCAAGATCATCAAAATAGGGATGTTGCATTGCTTT
The DNA here is from genome assembly GCA_007258455.2 of Sequoia sempervirens. Lineage (NCBI taxonomy): Eukaryota > Viridiplantae > Streptophyta > Pinopsida > Cupressales > Cupressaceae > Sequoia > Sequoia sempervirens. Next base: position 57,060 of record VDFB02360279.1, read on the forward strand.
TCTGCCTGAGATTCTCTTGGATGGCTCATAAATCTGCATTTTCTGCAAGGGGACACCAATCAATGTTTATCAGGTCACTTATAGATACACAAAGTAAAATAAGATGATAGCATTGGCATCAAACAAATTAATGTGGATACAAATATAAATTAATAAGAACCATTGTGCATATACTTACAAATTAATCCAATGAACCATCTAGGTTTTCTCTACTCTTTATTTTGTCAAGTATTGCCTCATGGTCAGACTCACAGACCTTCCACAAGGTCTTGTTCAAAGGTCTACCCCCATATTTGGCCAAATGAACATTGGATGCCACAACAAGGTTTGAGTAATGAATAATCTTACAATGCATGTCAAAGTCTTGAAACAACCAATTTTTAACACTCTTATGTGGGTACCTTCTAAGCCATGTTCCAGTAACAACAACTAAGCCTGTAGGGTATTCGATCTTTTCTCCATCTATAACTGGGTCTTCCAATTTATTTTTGGCCTCAACACAATGACACGAGTAATAGCATGTTCCCTCTTTGTTCTCTTCATCTGTAATAACTTCCTAAACATTCCCTACATTGATATGTGTGGCATATCTCTTAAAATTAGTCAACATTACAAATACAGTACAAAGTAAGATAACAATATGGAGTTTCAAAAACTAAGGAAGTAGATATATTACCTAGTTGAACTAGATCTGATATGTGGTCAAAGTCAACCGATGATTCCATCTGTGTTAGTTCCAATGTTGTTAGAGGGTGATACATGTGAAGTGGGCTAAGATAACTTGTCAACCATTTTTCAACCCACTCCCTTGAATTACAATCATTCCAGATGTGCATTGTACATGAAGAACAAAAGCATGCCATCTTATGTGTATCGATACTCCATGAACTTGCATTTGAGCTAAGGAAAGAGTGTAGCTCACTCGATCTTGTTAGTGTACAACAATCCTCATATGGTACAATGTTAGTATCATGCTCCCCCTTTCCATGCACAACCTCACAAAATTTCCACATATGTTGAACACCTGGAGTGAGATGCATCCTGCACAACCAGTAGAACATGCGTGCATTCTTGAACTGTGTTGCATAGTTATCTGACCATATTATATGCTGATCGTATGCTATGCCCCTTTGAGCCAAATCACTATAGAAAATCTGGAAGAAACCTTGCACAAACTCTGGAGAATGTGTGCAATCATCACTAATATAAAATTGATACTCCCTTAATACCTTCCTTTGGTCCTCTGTACTATCAGTTGCATGAATGAATGCTATGTGCACAATTATCAAAACCTGTGTGGAGTTGTAATACTATGACTGTACCTCACACTGTGGTTGTAGAGTTTAATTCTCTACAAAGTCAACCACTAATACTATGTTGCTAACTGGAAAGGTGTCCTTGCATAGCTTGAATTACGTGTCCATCAGTCTCTATGGGTATGCCTTGCATACTCATACACTAGATTCTCTCAAAACATGGACATAAACTGATACATTGGAATCTTCTCAATAACCAAATCGCACCTTTTTTCTTGAGACCCATCTTTTGTAGTGCATGCCACTATTTTATACTTCTTGAAATCTACTAGTTTTTGTCCCACCTCATCTGTGCTTTCCATATGTTGACATACTGGAATTTGTTTCAAGCCACCACAATGCTCACATGAACCATCCAAGCATGCTTTCCTATAGAGTATTTTTCCATCCTCTATTTGACATAAATTTTTTTATAAGAAATCTCTTGAATATTTTGGTGGGGCTTCTATGCCACAATCCTGCAAAATATCGTTAGTATGAAAATCTAAACATATAGAATGATAAACATCATAATGGCTAGAGAATTCAATATGTAGTCTACAACAACAATTAGTGCATGTGTGATTTATATTTACATAACAAGGTTTAATAATTTCAAAAAATATTTGAGAAATACTAATTTGAGGATAATCATTTTAAAATTTATGAAAAAATTGGGTTTGAGTTGTATCCAAAAATGCTTTGGATGTGGCTCACGGTTTTGACTACCGATTCTCCTTCTTACGACATCCCTTTGATTAAGAGATGGCCTTGTATTATTCTTCCAATACTCTTCAATTAGTGTTCTCAATGCTTCAACAACTTTTTTATCTTTATGTGGCAGTCTTCCTGAGAATGCCCATAATTCATTTGAATCGGTGCCCTCAATTCTTTGTCACCTTTGAACGAATTTTGATAAAGTTTTTCTACTAATTCCCATTTATTCACTTGTCTTTTTATTGAGATGAGATATTTTTTTTGATAGCTTACCAAAGTCTATGTAATGACATGTTGGGTGACATTACTATCCTTTGAGCGTGAGTTCTTACCCACACTCTCATAAGCATCCATTAGATTCTTCATAGTAGTGTTTTCACTTGATGCATTCGATGTTCTCAACCTAAGAGTCTTCATGATGTTTCTGTACTTTAAATCCCACATCATTTGAACAAATAGTTGACATCTTGCAGTCTCATTTAGCCTTTCAAAGAATATTTTCCAAATCTTATCAACATATCTTCTACAAGTGTGTTCTGGAATCTTACCTTCCATGTGCTGCAAAATATCCTCATCAATATTAATAAAAAACTTTGGCTTTCTACTCAAAATTCTAGGTGGTGTTCTCCTAGGTACATACATATCAACATTAGAAATTTCATCAATATTTAATTGAGGTGGGCTAGATTGCATACCTTCGATCGAGGGTGGAGTAGAAGAAATACCTTGATCTTCACGTGGGGATGATGGCATACCTTCTTCGTCAAATCCAAGTGATGATGTACTCTCAACTTGAGATGCGATGGATATTCACTTATAGTAGGTGTGTCCCTCCATATTTGCTTGTGCTTAATCGTGTCCCTTTGTATTCACTTGTGGTAGAGGGTGTGTCTCCAACTATGGTATCTGCATCTGTCCTAGCATGACTCTTTCACATTCGTTCCCTTTGTGTTGCCAATTTCTTCTCTTTTTGACAGTTGAGGTTCCTCTTCAATTGGCTTTTTTTTGTCAATTATTTCCAATTTCTTCTTTTCATGATATTTCACCACCCGTTCTCTCTCTCTTTTTATTTGAAGGTTTCATTCTCTCCCTCTGTTAGTTTCTTCCTTGTTTGTTTCTTCAGCATGGCGGATAATTTTACCTGTAGCATGGTAATGAGACGAATATTAGTTCCTCAAAAATGTATCCATTAAAATAAATGATGAGGTAATTTAGAAATAGAGATGAAAACCAAAATAGTTTAAATAGGTAGTAGAATTTTCAAAATGTGCAAAAAGTGCTAAGTCGTGAAATTAACAAATAGTGAAGCGTTTGATGTAGACCTGGGAGGCTCAGTCACAACCAATTTGACAAATTTCCTTTAAGAGGCATCTAAAAATATTAAGATGACCTATTTGAACAAACCAAACAACCCTCAAATCTTGACAATCATCAAAAGTTAGATTTCACACTTTCACCCCATGAACCCTAGTAGTAGTGGAAACTCAGTTTTTGCCCAATAACTCAAATGTTCTCCAAAACACCAGACAAATTCTTCATGGCTTTAGACACCCATTTTAGAGTTAATACACATATCTCAATGTCAATTAAAAGTAATTTGGACCAATTCCCCAAAAACACCCCTTATAGGTTGACCTAATTAGGCTGATTAGGCCTAATTTGCAAAGCAACATGCCCTCAAACTTATCACAGGACCTTGAAACCTTGGGTCTGCATTTCTTAGGTTCCCAAACCTCCAAAACCACAACTAGACTCCTTTGGTACAAAAAAATATGCCAAACCTAAAAACCCTTGTTTTATGCACTATTCAAGAGGGTTTATTGAATATGCTACTTCGACAACCTCCTAGACTTTAAAACCAACTTGAACAGAGGAAATTAACCTTGCACATGCCTAAAATTTCAAAACATCATGACCTCCCATAGAGATTCTTCCAAACCCTAGGACTAAGCCCTCATTCACATGCATTTTTGTTCACAAAACTCATTGTAGTAGCAGGTTTATTACTCCTATTTCTTTCCTAGCACTCAAATCATGCTTCCTACACTTAAATTAGACATCACAGGGTCCCTTACATGAGTTACAGGTTAGGAAAAAACATGAAACCATAGAAAATTGCAGCTAAACTTGAGATTTCAATGTATTTTCTTTTCAAAAACTCCAAATCAAACTTACATTTTGTGTCTACATGCCATTTAAAGGCTTCTTCTTCACATCCCACTAACCAACTACCTTGCAACTGAATTTCAAACCCTTAATGACCATTGAAGGCCAAGTTTACATCATTTACACATGATATAACAACAATATTACTCATATTGTAAGTTTTCACCCCTAACACCTATAACTCACTAAAATCACACCAATGGCTTGAAATTATCCTTATTATGTCCACAAAACACTAATCTTGCACACTTTACATGTAAATTAAAAAACTTTCCTTCAAAGGCTACAAAGATACTTTAGTGCAAGATTGCCATTTTTCACATTTTTACACCTAAACTCAAAAACTCAACCTAAGACATGCTTAGTGGTCTTGATTGACCTTATTAAAAACAAAACATGCTCAAAGAATCATCCACCTACCTATTAACATCCTAATTACCATCAAATGATCAAATAAGGAGGATGAGGTGTAGGTGCTCCTGCACCAGGGTTGTAAAAGTGTATTAAAGAGGGAGACCAATGGTCACCTCTTTCAAATGTTAGTTTTTGAAGTTGAAGTGGTTTGTTTTAGGAGGAAAAAATTATCAAATGCCATGAGAAAATTGAATGGAGGATGATCCTTGGATTGGGCGTCAAACCAAATGAGGAAATGTTGAGATTTCCTTAAGAAAAATGAGGTTTTGGTTAGTGAAATTGAGTTTTTGAGTTGGGAAGCATTATTTTATGTTAGATTGAGCATTAGTAGGGAATTTTAGACTTGTTTGAATAGTTATCAAGTTTTGGAGTATTGGCAAGTGCTACTTTCAATAAAACCTTGGTTTTCTAAGCCTAGGGAGAGGGTTTTATGGTTTGGGTGGTAAATGATTGAATGTATACAATCTAACACTGTAATTTGAAGTTTTGACAGATTTAAAGTGCTGCCCCAATGTTTTATGAGATTTGGAAAAGTTTTGAAGGTGGTCCCTTTGTAAAAGTGGGCTAATTTGGGCACTTAAAAGCATAGAAAACCTGATTTGTGTAGTTTGGTACAAAACAAGCATTAGTGATTGTTGGATATGTTGAAAGGATCTATAATGGGACCCTGATGTGTGTTGCGTTGTGAGTTGAAAGGTTGTGTGAGTGGAATTATACCCAATTGAGTGACTTTGATATGCTATAAGGAACAATGTGGAACAATGTGAATATGCTAAATGAAGAGGTCCTGATGAAAATGTAAATTGAAAATTGTGTTTGTAGATTGGAGTTGTGTATTTGTTTGTTGTAGGCCTCCCCTTACTGCATTAGGAGTATATTCCAATTTTTTAGAGACATGTGTGGAAAATTTGATAGCATATACAAGGCAATCAACTAGTTTGTATAACTATTTGACAAAATACCTCAATGAAAGCTTTGAAAGCATACACAAAGTAAGTCAATTGTTAAATAAAAAAATTGCTCAAAGAGATGTGGTTTAAAAATGTAATTGGAAAGTGTATAGAATTGTGTAATTTAAAATTCCCATTGACAACCTAAGGTTGTAACATGACAAACAAACAATGATCAACATGGAATATGCAAAACAACAAAAATGAAAGCAAGCCATAATAGAATGAAAAAAAAATGTACAAAGACTTCACATACCTAAAAAACTAGAGTTTCAAATGGAGGATTTCTACCCAATTATGTAGCCTTTGGCCTTTGGTTCTTCTTTCCTCAAACTCCTCAACAATTTGACTTTTTCAAAAGCTTGTTCCCCTCCAAACATCAATTGTATATTAGTTATCACTAGAATTTAAAATTGAATTGATATTATATGTCTTTCAATGTGAAAACTCTGCTATTTCATGCAAAGGTGATGGAAAGAACATGAAAAAGGTGGCGGAATCTAAAAATCGTGCATGGACACTTCACTCAATTGTCAAAAAGCTAATTTTGTCGGAGCACACGCAAAACCAGGAGAATATGCAGAATGTGGGCCAACATCACGGGTATATTTTGTTTTTCACCATTTCTTAGTGCAAGATATAACGCGCTCACATTATAATGCAAGTGTGTTATCTCTTCCTAGAACGATTGTCTCTACTTCTTAAAAATGTGCTTGTGTTATCATAAAGTTGGGTTCTTTTATACATCTATTTTATCTCTTTGTCTATACTCTCTCCCACTATCTGACACCCTCTCTCCC